>OX101794.1:24968061-25098061 GCA_944452715.1 Ophion slaviceki
TTTTTCCAGATGATCCACTTCGCCGCAATGTTGGTCACCGCTAACCGTGTATATAAAAACATTATTTCATTGACGGCCATTTGCCACTAAACAATGTAATATTTTTCAATAAAAAAATTACTTAAAGTTCTTCAAGATGTGTTCTTTAAGATGGTATATTGATCGATTAAAAAAGTTTTGACTTAAGAATAATTGCCGAATGATTACCATTGTATAATAGAAATACAAATTGCGATGCAAAACGTATTCAGAGAAAGTTCATGCGTGTGTATGTCTTAGAAATGGGATTCCCAGGTCATTTGGTGCATCTGCACGTCTTCGGGATCCCCCTGACTGGCGAAAAGCACCGGGTGGGTGTCTTGAAAAAAAACCTACTCATGAGCATTATCTCGCCATCATCCTATATAGGGAAAAAACAAATTTTGGGGCTGGTTACCTACGTACGATGGGGTGTGGAGGAAACGTCGCGTTGTTCGCGTTGAATGGGACCCTCCCGTTCCGCAGTACGCGAGAGGAAAACGGAGCTTCTCGTGGATGCGATGAAGGCCGAAGATAAGAGGGAGGAAGAGAGAGAGAGAGAGAGAGAGAGAGAGAGAGAGAGAGAGAGAGAAAGATAAAGGATAATCCATTCGGCGGTCATAACGTGGAACGTGGCCACCGTAAAGCTCACCAGACAAGAAATACGGCCAACCCAATTCCTTTTCTTTTTATCTTAACGCTCTCTGTTCCTCTCTCTCTCTTGCTGTCTTTTCCATCCTTGAGATAGGTTCGCCACCATGCTGCACTCCGCTCTCTATACTATATACGACTCTCCGTTCTCGCCAGTGCGGCAAGCTATCCAAAGAGTGGTAAACTTACCCTCGGTTATATGCAAACCATCGTTTCCCCCCAGGTCGGTCATAAACTTACTGAATTATATTACGCAGTCCACTCTCTCTCTCTCTCTCTCTCTCTCTCTCTCTCTCTCTCTCTCTCTCTCTCTCTCTCTCTCTCTCTCTCTCTCTCTCTCTCCCTCTCTCTCTATTTCTTTCTTGGCCGCCCTCCATCTTGCTTTCATTCTCTCTCTGTCTTTTCATTCGATATACTCAGCGGGAAGGTCTTATTCCCATTTCTTTATTCCTTGACAGTACGGTCGAAGGGGGCTGCGCACCCTCGGTACAGCGCATGATCGACGGACCCGCGTTGCCATTTTCTTTTTATTTTTCTTGCATTTCTTTATGCGCGGTAACATATAACGAATGTTTCAGTGCCGCTGTAAAGATTCTGTCGAATCGAGGCGCCCTGAGATTTCCAACGTTTCAAAGATGTATCTAGGGTCATAGTTTGAGTTTAAGATTCTCATCTCTCAAGTATGCTATTGAGTATTCTTTCAACTATTCTCTGAAACGCTCTCTGGAGTGTCTTTTGAGTATCTATCAAGTTGTCTCTTAAGTATTCTTTTAAGTTTCTCTTATCTTTCGACTATGCTCTTAAGTATTCCTTTAAGTATATGTTTAAGTATCTCTTAAGTATTTCATGAGTGTCACCTAAGTATTTGTTTGGGATACGTTTAAGTATCTCTTCACTATCTATGAAGTTTTGTCCTAAGTGTGCTTTTAAGGTTCTCTCATCTCTCAACTATGCTCTTAGGTATCTCTTAAGTCTCTCTTATGTCTCTCTTAAGTATTCTCTTAAGTATCTCTTAAGGATGTCTTAAGCATTCTCTCAAGTTTCTCTCAAGCATTTCCTTAAGTTTCTTTTCAATATCTCTTGAATATATCTTAAGTGTTCTCTTAATTATCTTTTACGATTGTCTGCAATAGGAGTATTTTTGTTTTTTTTCCACTGTTATTTCACATGGCCTTTCGGGCGTTGCAATCACATCCCTTCTACGTTCAATCCCTCTCTCAATGCACTGCTGTATCACATTTGCACTCGGGTGAAGGGAAATTGTGGAAAACGCGTGCCAAAAAAGCTGGCTAAATATTCACCGCTACCTGCCATTGCGGATCGCCGATTTCTCAAACGTTTCTCCAATCACAATTACGGAAAGGTTGGTCATTTAATTTTACTTTTAAATTAATTTTTTATTTAACTTTAACTTCAAATTATCTCTCAATTGAACTTTAAATTCAATTAAATTTTCTATTTAACTTTAACTTCAATTTAAGTTTTTATTCAACTTTAACTTCAATTTAATTTTTAACTTTACTTCAATTTCAATTCAATTTTTAATTTAACTTCATCTTCAATTTAATTTTTTATTTAACTTCAACTTCAATTTAATTTTAAATTCAACTTTAACTTTTGTTTTTATTTTATTTTCATTTTTATTTAATGTTTGAGTTCAATTCCAATAGTTTTATAATTTCGTGCCGGTTTAAGTGCGTAGACGAGGAACATTTTCGTTTGGGTATGCAATTGAGGCTGCCATGGCCTAAATAAAACTGTGACCAAACCCGGTCTGTTCATTTTCCGCATCAGCCCAGGAATTCTTGCGGAGGACACGATGGTGGTGAAACGGTTGTACAACATGGAGAGAGACATGTCCAGTCAGTCGGGGCGGGGTGTAAAGCTCTTTAACTGGACCTGCCGTAGCACGCGGACCCACGCGAGAGGATAAGCCCGCGAGAACGCGGACGACGGTACACGGCTCGACCGATCTCGCCGCATATTTGTGGCTCTGCTATCCAGTCGTAAATAAAAGTGCAGGGCACCCCCCCCCCCCCCGTGCCCCCGACCCTCTTTGGCTTCCTGCCCCTTCCCGCAAAAAAAGGACACGGAAACAGACATCGAAACAACGAACAAATGTAGCCATCACTTCTGCTACATAAAGCCAGAGCTTCGTTACGCATCGCGCTAATACGAATAAATCCGGGTGTTTTTTTGTCAACTATGCGTCCGGGCACATTCCCGTGTACGGTATTCCCGTGTATGCTCGTCGATTTACCGCGTACCATATACCGAACGAACGATCTTGGCGTCCCGTGTGGTGCAGCTCGTCAAATTCCGGACGAGCATAATCGCGAACGAGCATGCACTCGCGGGGTTGCGTGGGGTCACCAAGAATGGCCCGATTAGTCCGGTAAAAGAGACGAAAACCCAGCATTTTTTAGCATAGAATATGAATTTTTGACTGAAGGTAGATGGTTGCATACTGAAAGTAACCTCAATAAAATGTCGCCCCTCAACTCGCCCCAACCCTAAGAAATAGGGGTTGAAAACTTAAAAATCGCCGTATCTCGATAATTAATAGCCCGATCGAAAAAGTTTCCGAAAAAAGCTTTTTGAAATAAAAAAATACGTATAAAGTTATCTGACGTCCAATCGCCTATCTTTGAAAATAGCGGCACAAAAACACCCTCAACCCCGAATTTTCGAATCGTTTTTGTGCCGCTATTTTCAAAGATAGGGGGTGGGTCGTCAGATAACTTTATACGGATTTTATTATTCCAAACAACTTTTGTTTGGAACCTTTTTTGATCGGGCTATCAAATATCGAGATTCGGCGATATTTAAGTTTTCAATCCCTATTTCTTGGCGTTGGGACGAGTTGAGGGGCAAACTTTTATTAGGGTTACTTTCAGTATGCAACCATCTACCTTCAGTTAAAAATTCATATTCTGCGCTAAAAATTGCTGGATTTTCGTCTCTTTTGGACTAGGTGTGCCGGTCGGTAGAAAGCAGAAGGCGATATAGTGTCGGATTACACGTTCGGGAGGATTTCACATACTAAGGGGGGAAATGCCTTTAGGCGAGGAAAAAATAGCTGATTTCGATGATTTTTTTTAAAGGGAATAATTCTTCACCGTTTTTAAGACTTAGGGTATGTTTTGTTACTACTTTTGGTGGTTGCATGGTATTTTTTATTTTGATTAATCTTTAAATATGGTGGAAGTATGGCACGGTCTTCTAAACGGATTGCGGCGGATATTGTCAGACGGCGTGACACCTAACGTCGGCGGGATTAATCTGAAAAAAAAAACATCGAAGATTTTTCTATCATTTACACCTGGATGCAGAATATGAACGAAGAAAAAGTGAAATATGTTGAAAACCCATGAAATGGCACGCTGTGAAACAAATACATTGAATTTTCCGAAAAAATGGCTACATTTTGCAATAAAAAAGACTTTTTTTTTCTTTTCGGATTATGTTTTGGACAATAATGTTAGAAAGATTGATACCAAATTTCATAGGAATCAGTTGATTAGTTTTTTAGCTTTACGTCGTGCCAGCTTTGTAGACCATTTGAAAATGTTAATAACAAAAAATACCGTGTTACAGCCCAAAGTATTAATCAAACATACTCTTAGTCTGAAAAATGGTGAAGAAATATTTCCTTTTTAATAAAAATAATGAAAATCAGCAGATTTTTTTCCTCGCCAAAGTGTATCTCCCCCCTTAATTGCTAGAAGATACTATTTTCTTTTTTTATGACAATTCAACTTCGAAGTTTGACGTGTATATGGCGAATTGCATTCACCAAGTATCAAAATCTTTTTCCTGGATGCGAGGCGAAATTTGTTAACTAGTGGCTGAGATACGACCGATCAAAGTATTGCCAATTTGCAAAACCGGCTATTCGGATCTTCAAAAGTGCATCTTTTCGCGTTTCGGCCTCTCCAGAATGGCCTTTTCGACCAAAATGAGCCTTCTACCTGGGCTCATTTTGCGCGTAATTGATCTAGCTTTCAAATGATTTTCGACCCATTTGAGTGCACATTATTTCCGAGAATAACAATATTGAGGAGTCTGCAGAAGATTAAAATTTAAAAAATGCGTTTAATTTACAGTTTAGTTGAATAACTTGTAGTCTTAATATCAATTTATAACAAAGATTTTGTGAAAATTTGGAAAATTGAACGTGTTATGAAGATTTTCGTGAAGAGCGTGATCGCTCAGTGCGTGGCGCACCACCCCTTTGCGATTTACCTTTTGTCATTTTCATTTTTATCGAAACTATGTTTTATGAAACGATGAAAGTCGTATATCAAAATCAATTCGTCCGGTCAACTTCAAATTCGGTCAGACCATAGTTTACATTCAATTTTTACAACGAATGTTTACAACATTCTTTGTCTTATGACCGGATGATTTTTCAATATGTTTAGCCATTTTTATAAAATAAATTATCAAAGTTGTTTTTTTCGTCGAAAACTGAACTTTTTTTTGCTACAGCTTGTCATTTTCGGAGTGTTCAAAATTTCTAAAAGGTATTCGCTAATTCGAAAGGTTTATTATTATGTACTACCTTTTCATAAAAAAAATCAGGTCGGCCTTGTTGTTGGAACCACCTAAACCGATTGGCCATGCGGCAACGGCAGCACTTTGTTTAAAAAATAATAACTTCATTGTACACAAAAAAATTTGAATTAAAAAAAAATCAAACTCGGCTCTTCCGACCAGGGTTGCCCTGCAGGGCATGACGAAATTCCAAAGGTTCCTATTGTTTGCGGAATCCGAGAGAAACCTAATAATGGTAAAAGGCGAGGCAGAACCAACGGGCAAAAATGGTCGCCATATTTCATGTCTAGGCAGAGATCCGTCGCTGCGCACCACAAAAGGCGATCGACAGACCAGTCGGATATCCGGACCGAGGTACAAAAAACGCGGGTAACGAGACCGTGATCTCTTTCTCTAGTTTTAATGCCTGTAAAGTCCAAGCCCGCAACACTGCAACCAACATTAAGGTATTCGTTTCACTAACCCAAATAGTTAATAATTAACTGATTTTCTTCTACAATCAAGTAAAAATACATCCCAGTATACTGGAAAATTTCAAACCATGTTGCCGAACATTTAACGAAAAATTACCAAAAATTGTCTCATTTGGACGATACTTAGGTAAATGTGACTAGCAGAAGAATTTTCGTAGTCGCGACTTTTCATAGAAAATCTAAAAATGTCCAAATCTACTAAATTTGCACGACATTTTTTATTTCAGTTTATCGTTAGATATGACTTTATAATTAAATGATAATTAATTGTCTATAAATAATAATTGATTGTCACTTATTTTTATTAAGTGACACTGTAGTTTACCAATGATTCAAGAGGGCCCTTGCCCCCAAAAAATACGGCCCTCCACAAAATGAATACCTCAAGGGAGGAAACCACTGTGACTGCCCATTTTTGACCGTTTTCTTTGGAACTTTTTTTAAAGAAAGGAACAAAATACATGTTCAAAAGAACTTATAGGCTTTATTAGGTAAATATTGATGAATGTAAAAAAAAAATTGTCAAAAGAATACAAAATGGCGGCGTACTACTGGTTTATAGTCAACCCTCTGCGCGCCACGCAGTATAACCGTCGTGAATTTAATCCTGGAACTAAAAGTGAAATATTTTCATTGATTATATTAGTTCTAGCAGTCAAGTACGGGGGGAAAACAAAAAAATAACGAAATGAAACAGAGACGAGTCTGAAAAAAAGTTCGTTTTTTCGACCATAATTTTCATATAAAAAGTGATACTACACTACTTTCTACAATTTTCAATTAATCGAAAAAGAACCTTGTATTTGACTGTTAAAACAATCTAAGCTGCCGTTAAATTTTCAAGTCGATTGGACAAAAAATTGTTCGAGTTCTACTGCGTGCCGATTGAAAAAAACATGGTTTTGAGAAAAACGTGTTTGAAGTTTTCGGTTCCCGCTAGGAAACAAATGCACGAGTGAATTTGCAGAAGCGTGAGATCTTCTTGAATTGTTGGGTTACGTGATTTTCGTTGGGAGCGGTTTTTACTTCAGGATCAAATTTTTGGACGGTTTTTTGTGTAGCTGATACTGCGCCTATATCGCCAAAGGCACTTTTCAGCACTCGGAGATTCCCCTCGAAAATAGCTCGAAAACCACTTTAAAACTGTTTTTCACCTATAAACGAATATGCATCATATTTTCAAAAGTTGAAAGGATTTTTCGGAAGTGTTTCCAAAGAAAGCATTTTTCGAAAATTGTACAATGTTTACTCCCTTAAAACAATGTGACAAAGACAATCTTTCAAACTCTATGTACCCCGATAATAATCGGGGTACATAGAGTCCCAGGAGTGCGGGGTACATAGAGTACCAGGAGTCCCTTGGCCTGGTCGGGTGAGGATCGCTGCCGTGACGAACGACCGAAACTTTGCGACTTTGTCGAGTTTCAATCTTTGCCCCGCCCCCGGTAATCTGGAAGTTCGCGAACAATGGGTACATCAGTGTTTGCACATTGTTTAAGGGGTTACGTGGGTTTCGAAGCTAAAAAAAGCATACTTTCTCGATAAAAAAATATAATATATAAATTATTTTATTCAAAATGTTAAGCGCATAAAAGAGCAACACTTAAACAATGTTTGTAAAAAATGTTTTTAAAAAATGTGAAAAAAACCAATTTTTTTCTGTTAATAGACAAGTATAGCTCGTGATTAAACAGAGGATTTTTAAAAAATTCCATTTTGCATTTTTGGCAGAGTTCTACACAAAATAGTTCAATTTTTGGTACAATTTACACTACGTATAGCCTTCTAATATTAGTTGTAATCGAAAAAAACCTTCGTCCAACCCCTAGTCAATGCTAGTTTGAAGTGTGCAAAATTTCAATAAGAACGGTGCCTTAGTTTTTGAGAAATAGTGTCCACCGACTTCAAAAATAGTGTTTTGAAAAAAATGCGATTTAAGTTTTGAGTAGAAATAAAACGAAGAATTTTTTTTTAAACTTACATACAGTCGTCGATTCCAGGTCCACAAAGCAAAGATCCTACTGCAGTTGCGATGTCCAGGGCATCATTTTTTTCGCGCTTTGATTTTTTGAAATCTTCAAATCCACATAACCCCTTAAGGCGTATCAGACTTGAGCTCATCTGGCAAGTATTCCGTAGCCAAGATAGAGGTACATCGCGGGCAGATACGGAAGAACGCAATAAACAGTATCCCACGGACGGTCCACTCGGGTGAGTAATTCGCCTCGCGGAATCACGCCAAAAACTCGCGAAATTCCACGCGTTATATATTTTATTGGTCGTTGTAAAACTCACTTGCCAATGTTCGACGGAAAATTAATTCTTACGGAAAAGACAAAGAAATGCGGCGAGCTGCGAGCTCGTTGGGCTTTGAGCGATGCCAACATCATAAAAAATATGACCGTAATGTTGATGCCATAGAAATTGATTTTTGGATGAAGGAACTCGATCGTATCGGATTCTCTCTTGTGTTCCATAAGCCAAAAGGACTGTAGTGTATCTATATATGTAATATTTATTTATTACCTCCATTAGAATAAACGTTTACACAGGCACACATATTTATGTATAGAACGAATGCGGGATCTCCTCCATGGCGGTTTTTTTTTTTTTCGATTTATGCTTATCGCCATCAGCTTCAGTAAATACCAATCTATTATAGCGGGTTTCCGCAGCGAGAAACGAAAAAAGAAACTCCATAGGCCATTTCCGTGAAGGGCGCTGCCATCAATTTTTTTCGCATATCCCAGCATGATATCTCCGAGTTCCGTTGACCCTCATTCGCAATTCTCTGTCGTCACGTGGCAGAGAAAAGCCGTGAGGATGCGGGGTCTCGCATTATAAATCCTTGGTGAGTATATCTTGCTACGGGCTAGGGAGAACGTGATAGAGAGAGAGAGAGAGAGAGAGAGAGAGAGAGAGAGAGAGAGAGAGAGAGAGAGAGAGAGAGAGAGAGAGAGAGAGAGAGAGAGAGAGAGAGAGAGAGAGAGAGAGAGAGAGAGAGAGAGAGAGTGGTGAAGAGCGAGGGTGAGTTTGAAATAGAAGGGTAGTTGGACGGGATCGAGAGCCGCGTCGAAAAATGCTAGCGCATTCATCCATCAGATGCTCGAACAAACACATCAATCGGCGAATTACTCTCACGAAGCGTTGGCACTTCGCTGGATATATATGACTTTGTCACCAACGATCGAGTTTCAGCTACGGTACCTTTTGAATTAACAGTAGCATCTCAGAATCGTAGAATCTTAGAATCTCAGAATCTTAGAATCTCAGAATCCTAGCATCTCAGAATCTCAGAATCTTAGAATTTCAGGATCTTAGAATAACAGAATGTTGGAATCTGAGAATCTTAGAATCATAGAATCTTGGAATCATAAAAGCTCAGAATTTCAGAATCTTATAATCTTAATATCTTGAAAATGGGACGTTAATACTAGGACCTGAATAGCAGGCCCTTGAAAGTGGAAAATAAGAGTAGATTCTAAGTGTAGGACCTCAAGCGCATAACTTTGAAAGTGGAACGGATTTGGGCTTTCACTTTGCGTCATAGATTCACTCTCTTTCTCTCTCTCATCCTTCGCTTCTCTATCTTTCTCGATATCGTGTACGAAAAACGCTTTTTGGTGTATAATTAGGCATCGGTGAATGGTAGGGTGGCACGTGCGGACGATTCATCAAGGGTTCTGAGCAGGCAGAACCACCAACGTGCAACAAGAACTGGATGTATGTGACTTTGTCATCACCGACCAAGTTTCAGCTACGACACCTTTTGAATTAACAGTAGAATCTCAGAATCTCAGAATCTGAGAATTCTAGAATCTTAGAATCTGGGAATCTTAGAATCATAGAATTTGAGAATCTTAGAATCTTGAAAATGGGACCTAAATAGTAGGCCCTCAAGAGTGGAATAATAAGAGTAGATTCTAAGTGTAGGACTTCAAGCGCAGAACTTTGAAAGTGGAACGGATTTGGGCTTCCACTTTGCGCCATAGGTTCACTCTCTTTCTCTCTCTCATCCTTTGTTTCTCTCCATTTCTCGATATCGTGTACGAAAAACGTTTTTTGGCGTGTAATTAGGCAACGGTGAATGGTAGGGCGGCACGTGCGGACGATTCATCAAGGGTTCTGAGCAGGCAGAACCACCAACGTGCAACATATCTAGCCCAGACTCTATTAGTTCCCCAGGCCGCATGTATAATAATAGTAGTACCACTATATACTGGTGCACCCCATGCCTCCGCAGGCAAGAGAGCCAGCCATTCGCGCGGGTACCATTGATCGTTCACACGTGTTGCCCCGTACGAGGACCATTTCGTCTACGCGGCACCAATCTCGTCTATAATACCATCTGCAACTATGCACCCGATTTCACATTAATCACTCGATGAAGAGATTGCCAGGGAGATTACATATGAGTTACACATGTAATGGTATATATGATTCGGTCTACATCCGACTTGCCCAACCCTCTTCCCAAGGCATATCGTCCATTTCCCGTTCATTAGCCCACTGACTTTTCATTTTGCTGGACTTTCTTCCGGATTGCTTGCGGATCATCATTTCTTTCAAGTCATTTCAAAAGATTAAGCCAAGTCATTTATTTTCGGTAATCTGTCTTGTAGAATTATCATAGAATTATCATAAAACTGATGCTACATGATGCCTCGTGCCCTAGTCTTCAACGTATTCGCCGGCTGATGAAGACACTACTGATGATGGTGGGCAGTGCGCAGCATAGCCGTCAACTGCACTCATCATCATAACTGCGAAGCTGTAGCGAGACTTGACATTTTGATCTTCGGTGAGGCACCTGTAAAGTATATGTGCCCTTCGTCGTCGATCGAGCTTCGTTGTCTGAATTGATGCGGTGAAAGCTACCGAGCAAACTTGAAAGATCGAGGGACGGAGAGAAGGAGGCAGAGGGAATGAGAGGAGGACAATAAGAGAGGTGGTCGCGTTGCTATAGTGACGGCTGGAGATGAACATACCATTGTGAATGGGATCGGGGAGAGTCTTGCCCCTCTGTCGACGGCGACAGAGGAGAATGCCGCTGGAGATTGAAGTTCCTAGATGCCGTTGGTATGGAGGATTGCCGTGGTAGGCTGCTTTGCAAGGAGCCTCCTCAAGGACTATACGTATATAGGAGTAGCGTGGATGCTTTTGTGCGGGAGTGGAGGCTGTATCTGGAGGACTTTGTGCCTTAGGGGTGGTAAAGTGAGCGGTACACATGGCAAAGGGCCGAAGAGCTTCTCGGAGAGTGGTGACATTTGAGGATCGGACCCAAATGCATCACCCATTCGCTTGTGCATGCTGCACTCCAAGATACCACGATGCACGTGCACACGTATGATGGCCGCAAACTCCTCCGACTCTTCTTTGCCAATTCACTGCCGATTGCACCCGGAGACTTGAAAGGGTTGTTCGAGGATGGCGCGGTATCTGCTGGCGCTTATCATCAGCTTCGTTACCAGCCAGCCTCCCGTTGGTGACATGTCATTACTCCGACAGAGGCTGCCACCTCTCACGACAGGCTGAAATATGCTACCACCATCATCACGCACACCGACACGTTACATCCTCGATGAAGGGTGAAGTGGCAGCTTAATAGCGGCAGGTTCCACTGCTTAAAGCCATTCACATCACGGACGAAGCGGCCGTTTAATCAGTGGTTGCTAGCGCTGCGCCAAGTACTAGCTGTCAATGCAGTCAAAGCGTACTCATAGACTCGATAAAGTTCAAAGATTGCGCAAGACCTAGACGGATGGATGCAGCTCAGCTGAAAGAGCTGAATGCATGACTGGCATGTGATGAGGTAGAACTAGAAAGAGATGACCGATCAATGGGTGCTACCAACCAGCGGTCGAGCATTGAGAAGATATATTCTGCACGACGTTCTGAACGCTGCGTTGATAAATGAAGGAATGATCAATGAAGGAGAGGAAAATCATGATGTTGAAGTTTGCATCGTTGGAACGCAACGTGAATAATTTCTATCCAATAGCCAATTGCTTTTTGGCAAATCAAAGCTACTGCAAACCTTTCTAAGACTCTTTTTAGAAACCTACAAGCTAAATGAGTCAAGAATGATTTTGGTTAACAATAAAAATGGAGAAAAATAAAAAAGAATTCTGCATTCCAACGACGCAAACATCAAGAACATGGAAAATCCTGTGAAGCGGAAATGTTAAAATCCTATCCTACGAATCTTTGATGACTTGCAGTGTTAAAATACTAAAAAGCAGGATCTTTGTTGTAGGAAATTCTCCCATTATTGCAGTGTACCATCTACGAATAATAGAGAGAATTCTGGCCTTCAACATTTCGGAAATTTCCGTACCCAGGTAACACTATCTTTGTCAATAGATTGATGTACATCCACAGATGTCTCAAGGAAAGTTCAACATTCTACAAATATCATGCATTGGAAACAGGAGAGAAGATGTACATCCCGTGCAATGTACATCCTGTGCAATACACACATATGTGTGTGTGTTGTGTATATATATATATATATATGTATATATGTATATATGTATATATGTATATAGTGACAGGTAGCGAAACGGCGGGAGTGACAGCGAGAGAGGAAGAAATGAAGAAAGGGAGGGAGAGCGAGAG
Source organism: Ophion slaviceki (assembly GCA_944452715.1). Lineage (NCBI taxonomy): Eukaryota > Metazoa > Arthropoda > Insecta > Hymenoptera > Ichneumonidae > Ophion > Ophion slaviceki. The sequence goes on from OX101794.1 coordinate 24,980,379, forward strand.
AGAAAGCCCTAAGGAGATTTTCAGCCTGGCACGCTTCCCACAAGGATTTCCTTCAGATGCGCGAGATCGAGTGGAGGCAGCTTCGCTCAGGCACTCTTCGCGTTCTCGACCGGATTCCCTCTCGGCAAAACCAAAATAACTTAATTAAAGAATTTCCATGAATTTAACGGTTACCACGGGAGTGAAGGATACATATTTATGATCTGATCGTCGTTGACGTCGTCGTCGTCGCCGAATGGCGCTCTTGGCCTGGCCCGCGTTCTCGCAAGAAAATTTGAATGAAACCAGCGAAGCGAACCGACTGTTGGATCCTTTCAAGTTACGGGCCCGGGCGTGAGGGGGGGGGGGGGGGGTGAGCAACCAAGTCCAACAGTGTTTTCACTTCGTAACATTACAGCGGCTGCCTCGTTCTTCAACAGGGGTTGAAAATAGTATATTTTCCTCTTTCTGATAATTGCTGCGCCACTAAAGAAATATGAATTCATGTACCTAGGGACGGAGTTTCCGAAGTTATATAAAATATATATATGTGTCTCGCTGTATTCTGTATTTTATATGGAATGAAAGTTTTTCCGTTAATAAATATTCACGATACGATGACGTAACGGGAAAAAGTTTCACTTGTTTTTGTGAATTCATGCTACAGACGAAAAGTGTGAATACACTTTTCGAATTGACGAACGGGAAGACGAGTTAAAGATTTCGACCAAAAAAGGGCGGAAAAGGCTTTTCAAGGTAGTGTTCGAAAAATTTATAAAATTGATAAAATGTCCAAGCTGTTTTTCCCTCAAGGGCGAGAAAAAAAAATTGCTGATTTCATGATTTAAAAAAAAGATTAAAAAAAAAAGAAAAACAGCAATTCTTTCCTCGTCTCAAGGTATCTCCCTCTTTCATATTCACTTTTTCGGAAATGGCGTTAGAAATTTATTCTCAGCGGGACTAAAGAAAGCTGACATTGATCTCCAATTTGGGTCAGGAAAAATGTGTTTGCTGATTTTTCCCCTAAAGCTTATTCAGCTCCTGCAAAGTAGAAAGTTTGCTGTAACCCGGAAGCTTCGAGGTGTCAAATAAAATATCGGCAGGTAATAAGTTCGATTGAGAAGAATAAATAAAGAAATCGAAGTTCAAAATGAAATTGAGGGTTTTTGTTTTCAGCAATGCTCCTATCCGAAAAACCGTGTGAAATGTTTCCGAATTTTGCACACCTCACGAAAATACCAGGGCCATTGGTGGTGCTCTCAAACGGTTTCAGAAACGAAAACAAAATAACGATAATATAATATATATGAAATAAAAGTATTTCAATTTAACAACATATGATCAGCTATTCGTTACAGACTGATTTCCCGAAGACGCAATATCCAGCATGTCAATACTCTCACGTTCGCTCAAACGATTGTATCACTCGACAAGATAGAACTCGACAGCGATAGACTTTACGAGCGTCACGAGAACAAATACTAAAAGCCAATTGCGCCGTAAAGAAGAAAGCCCTTCGGCAGTTCCCTCAGCGCAATCGGCCGCGATACCACAGAACTCGTGTTGAAATATACAGGGTGAGGCACATCAAGTGTTGCAGAGCAATAGCGCTCAAACCATTGATCATATCCAAAAATGTTTCAGACAAAAGTTTCAGTGTTCGAGACGGCCGTCATATTGGACCACCCAATTTTTTTATCGGTGGAGGCGCTGAAGCTACGTCAAGGTCAACTACACTTTTTTAAATGGAATGGTACATTTCTGTCAACCATCTTGTGGAGTACCTCAAGCCGCATAAAAAACATCATTGGGTCAAAATCATTCAAGGTCATTCAAGGTCAGTATCGATGATACAAATCTAAACATCTCGGATCACTACCAAATATTTGTTAGTGATCCGAGATATTTAGTTTTGTATTTGATTTTAATAGGTGACCTTGAATGACCTTGAACGACTTTGACCTAATATTTTTTAAGTGGCTTGAGGTGCTCCACAAGACGGTTGAAAAAAATGTACCATTCCATTTAAAAAAGTGGAGTTGACCTTCACTGTGCGTCAGCGCCTCCACCGAAATAAAAAAAATGGTCGCATTTGATGGCCCCCTTCACACCGTACAACTTTTGTCTGGAACATTATTTTGTGACATCGATAATTACCGAGTTATTTCGGGTGACAGAGATAAGAGCGATACCCTGTATATATATATATATATGTAGTACACGCACTCCTTTCAGCAGGTACTCGCCAGTAAACGTGATTTTGCCCCAATGTCCGTCGGTGAAAACGCGGAACGCTAAATATGGAAATAAAGGAGATTGTTCGGCATGTAAAAGAAAATCTTCACGTTGCGTTCATCACCCAGCCAGATTGTGCAAACATACTTTGCTCGATTTAATTCGAATTAATTCAGTTACGCAAGAGCGTAACTGAATTAAGTAGGTGAATATTTTATTAAGAAAAGGGCATGAAAATAAGCAACAATACGGGAAGGCTGTAGCGATTTTCATGTCAAGCGGCATTGGGCCGATACTCGGATGGGTGACCGCTCAGCCGCACTGGCTTGCGCTCCATCTGCCGGGCGGGAGGCAGTTTTACGAAGTTCTTGATGATGATCGCAACTGAAGCTCGGAAAAACTATAACCGCCGGTATTGACACGGGGTTTTCCCAGTTTCCCTGTGCCCTCCTGGAGAGGTACCATTCCAGGAGGTCCTTCGGGAACTGGAAATCGGCAATTGAAAGGAATGGGAGCCTCAAGTGGAAAAGCATACTTAGAAGCATTGGGAATAAGAAAGAAACCCAGATTGACCGATGCGCCACTAATAATGTACTACAAAAATACTAGAAAGCAGTTTGAATTATTTTTTTCTTCAAACGGCTGCCATTTTGTTACCCAGAGATTTTTCAGAAAAGAAAATAAGATAGGACCCCCCAAATTCAGTCGAGTTTAATCATTCTTGACCCGTTTTTGTTTCAAACGAACTGGCAAGGCTGTGGAGCGACCCGCGCATTTTTAAGGATATTTAATTTTTTTTTAATAAATAAAATTGGGTTCTACTCTCTATTGATAGAAGAATAAATTACGTTGAAACCCGTTTCCAAAAGTACTTATTTCATATAAAAAAAGTTCACGAAGTTCATGCATTTCTCATGGCTCTCGACGGTAGCCTTCCTTTAAGGCGGGAAACCAGTTTAGATGACTCCAAAATTTGATTTTTCAAAATTTCATAAATTGTTAGTAAAACTATCCAAGAATATGCTCTCAAAGTAGTATGAAAAATGTATTACTGCCTTGGGTTTTTTGTTTTCGGTAAATTTTTTCAAATGCGTTTTTCTCGAAACTACTTTTTTCAATTTGTGTACGCTCTAACTCAAAAAGTTTCTAACCTATAATTTTATAAAGCGATAGTTAGTTTGTTTATGTAATTACGCTCCTTGTGAACCTAAATTTGGGGTAATACCATTGTTTAAAGTATATTTTTTATAGCAAAAAAGGCTCTAAAATAACGGCAAAATTTATATCCTTTTGTTTAAACACTTCTAAAAAAATGCAATTTTCAATTTTTTGGGCAAATTTAGGTTCATATAGAAGGAAACCATGTTCGTAAAGTAATCTTCAAACCGTATTGATTTCCGATGAAAACTGTGGCCTCCAGAGTGTACAGGAACAGCAAAGTCTGATGGCGAACTTCGACGGGCGGCTGGTTGTATGTTCCATATTTTCAGAGGAAACGCTTAAAAAAAATGTTAATATTCGCTTGAAAATATGTATAAAATATTCCCAAAGGTTGAATAATTTCTATTGATTCATTCCTTTTAAAAAAATGATGAAAGTCACTAAAAAATCGTGAGCCTAAATTAGAAGGACGGAAAAATCGTTTTTTTTTATTGCCGAAATCGATAGATAAACTATCCAAGAATATATTTACAAAGTTACAGAGGCCAATTGTAAATATTTTCGAAGATACAAGGCCAAAAGCGGGGAAACGATTGACATTTGATATTGATATTTCCTCCTATTGAAAACTATGAAGCGCGTTTTCTCCAGTTATCATTTTTACGGTTTTTCCAAATTGGCGGGCGTGATACTAACAAAACTAAACGATTTATCGAATCAAACCAAAGTTTATTTTCTTCAGTATAAAAATCTCTTCTAAGTGAATTAAAAAGTCGTTGAAAAACTATTTTTACATAATTTTTCTAGCACGTTAAAGTGTTTTCTTTAAGGGGAGATACACACCTAGATGGTCGAGGTCGAGGATTTAGAAGCTATGAACATTCCGTTGACCGTAGAAGACCTACACTATGGGCCTGGTATCGATGATTCCATGTAAGTTGACAAATTTCATGATTTAGTCATTCCCAAATTTTCAAACGCGTTTTTCTCAAAACCACGTTTTTCAAATCGGTACCCAAAATTTCTTGAAAACCAATGAATCGATTGCCTTGAGGTTTTTGTGGTTATTCTATACACCATTATCTAGTACTGGTCATAGGATTTTTTTTCCGTTACTTAGTTTTTGTTTTATAGGCAAAATAATAATTAGTTTTTGGCCCAAAAATCACTATTTATGTTCAAGCGTCTGCCATTTTGTCATAAATCGATATTTTGAAAATCGGCTATGACAAGTACTAGATTATAGTTTCTAATTTATTAATCTTTTTTTTTTTTCAGATGATTTTTGAAGAAACGTCAGTAGGTACCGTATACGCAGATATTTTTACGACGCTCCAAGGATCATACAATATCCTTGTATATTTTTAATATTTTTAAATAAAGAAAATTAAACATACTTTTGAATGTAGATACCTTTAGATAATTAAAACCCCAATCCAAAATTTCAAATAGTTTTCCTTGAAAAAATTCACAAAAATGACCTTTTTCGGCTCCTAGGTGTGTATCTCCCCTTAAACATATTTTTTTTTGAAACCTCAGAAAAATTATAATTTCACGATTTTTACCGCCTTTCCTTAATTCACCCAGAAGAAAAATATATGGCAATTAAACATTTTATTGGTTTTGCAGCTGCATCTTTCCCGCTGATTGGGGACTGCAGTGGCCAGACGCACATGAAAAGATACCTCAATGCTTACTGGGCTCACTTGTTTTTTTCCCCTTCTAAAAAAATGCCCGAAAAAAAACCATTTTTTGGACCTTCTAATGCAGGCTCCTTTCTAAAAAGCATCATCGATGCAAAACGACGTGCAACATCGCAAGAACTCGTGGCCGATAAAACGCCACCCCAAATCCCCATGCGCCTGTTAAATCCTGTTTAGTTATTCTTGCAAATCGGCGTGCCCTCCCCGGGGAGATTCGCGATGATTCGGGCGATCGTGAGGGCTCATCTCCTTCATCGTTCACAACGTACGAAGCCAGAAAGCGAGCTTTACACTGTCAAGAGTGGTGCACGTCGCAAAATGTCGGAGCTGCAATTGAGGCGGAGAATCCCGGGAGCGGGGGAGATTAAAAAATGTGAAATACTGCCGAATCGTAATTACGTGGATCTGTCGGGGCACCCCAAGTTCTCTTGAGCTTCCCTTCGCGGACTCCATCCCAGTCGACTCTTAGAAAAAAGAGGAAGCAAAAATGAAAGGAATCATACCAAAAGGAAAATGAGACAGGTGGTCTTCTTTCAATAGGTGCGGTAGGGGCGGAGGAGAGAGAGAGAGAGAGAGAGAGAGAGAGAGAGAGAGAGAGAGAGAGAGTATCTACTGCTTCACCTCCTCCCCGTTTCCGGTAAAATCCGCATGTCTGTGTAGACACGTCGGTAAGAGGAAAAAATGTGAGCAGCACAACTGAGTAACAGGCGAGTCAAGGGAGCGAGCGAGTGAGGGACCGAAGAGAAAGAAACTGCGAAATTGCGAGAGAAAAACACAGTGTGTTGAGTTCGCGCCACTAAGAGCTTCCGGGCGCTCTCATCCCCCTGTCCGGCCCAACCCTCGCGAGCCTTCACCCACCACCCCCGCTTTCGGATGGCAGAAAAGTGGAAAAGAATGAGGAAGAGCTTCGAAGGCAAAGAGAGTAAAAGAGACGTCGAATGGAGAAAAGGTAGCGAAGAATATATATATATATATATATACACACACACATACATATATATATGTGTGTGTATATATTTATAGGAAAAACACTTTGAACCCGTCGTATCTATAAGTTGTTGACTGCTAGGACCTTCGGCAGTTTCAAAGATGGTCCTCAAATTTTCATTCAACGCATCGTTCATCTTGGGAAAAAGACCCTGAAATGACCTCTACATAAATATCTCCACCGCGATCAAGAGATGATTTCGAAGCCATTGGGATTCACGTGATCTTGCGTACCGGGACAATGGGCTCGGGACAATGTCTTCGAAATCAACCTTCTCTATACATGTAGAAGATGAGCATAGCGATAGAGAAAAGAGCGCAATCCGAGGGGGATGGCGCACGGGGGTGAGAGGAGTTGAGGGTAATGTCGCTGGATGAGAAAGCTACGGGAAAAGAGGACCAGAGAGAGAAGCAACACTGACGAGAAGTCGAAAAGATACAAAGGGGACAGAAAGTAAAAAAAAAGGGAGCGATAGAGGTTTGTGGGGTTGGAAGGGCGGGGAAGGTCGAAGGAGGGAAGAGGTCTACGGACAGCAGCGGTTGGATTTCATTTCGTCTTGTCGCTTTGATGTCCCTGATGCGTGCTCCGCTGGCCCGCTTCTGCCTTTTTAACAAACTCATCTCCTCGGCGGCCCTTAATCTCCGCCCTTCAACCTCCCACTTTCTTTCTCTCGTAACCCCGTGGCGGAACTCCTCGCCGCTTATGTTGGCGCATCTCTATATACGTATCTATCAGCTCTCTCTCACTCTCCCTCTCTCTCTAGATATATACATATATACATATATATATATATATTAGACTGATTCACAAAAAAAATTTTCTTCTGGATTCTCGTGCTATTGTTGGGCACTGATAAAACAAAATTTCTCTAAAAAGATGGGCGCGGTCACTCAATTTTTAGAGGTGGCTATCTCGACTTTTTTGTATTTGAATTTTTTTTAATGAACGTATTGCATTTAAGCATAGTCATGGCTTCGGATTACGGATAAAAATCACATCCAGCAGCTATTTCGTAACAAAAATAAACTCTAACAATTTGACAAGATTGCAATATTCACAATTCAAATCCAGGTAGATCAATAATGGCGTCTATACTACTCTCGTTATTCATGTAGATTTATTTATAAGCATTAACATTTCGCACTTTTTACGAAAAATTAAATTATGAGCTTTTATTCATCAATCATGTACTTACATTTTCCAAATGCTACACTTATATTATCTTCAAACTCATTTATATTCGCGCAGGCCACTGCGCATACCACTGCGCATGTCATTGCGCATCCGCAGCGCCATTTTGTATTGGCGCAGCGCATTTGTAAGTGGTGTTATTTTTTTCAATGTGACTCAATTAGAGACAATTTTAACTTTAAAATTTAAAATTTTTGTTTTCTAGGGATTCAATGTGTGCGCGACATACTCTTCTTCGTCGCAAAACAGCTGTGAAACATACTATTTCCTTTATTTATTCTATTTCCGGTATAATCTAATACCATGATTATATTTATTACGTAAAATCCCGAAAAAAATAACAAAAAGTCGAGATAGCCACCTCTAAAAATTGAGTGACCGCGCCCATCTTTTTAGAGAAATTTTGTTTTATCAGTGCCCAACAATAGCACGAGAATCCAGAAGAAATTTTTTGTTGTGAATCAGTCTAATATATATATATATATATACACATACATACATACATACATACATACATACATATATATATATATATATATTAGGCCGTTGCATAAGTTCTCGCTGTTTTCCAATCGATGGCGTTACCAGAACTGCGTGTGTGTAGTTTAAGATGGCAACGCATCTATAAAGAAGTACCATACGCAAGCTTGAAATTCAGTGCACCAACTTTTTTTTCTTCATAGTGTTAAACATGTCAAATTTCGTGCTAAAAAGAGTATTGCGGGGAATTCGCCTGCACTACTTTTTTTTTTTTAATCTCCACCTTGGCAAAACACACAGTATTCTTGTTGAGTCCTACGACGACCATGCTCTGTCGTAAACCACATGCAGAGATTGGTATAGTCGCTTAAAAAATAATGATTTTGATGTGTTGAATTGGAGGCATTACTTCATGAAGTCTCATGCCAGACGCCAGCTGAATTTGCAGAATCATTAGGAGTTGATCACACAAGAGTTTCGAAACGTTTGAAAGCGTTAGGGGTGATTTAAACATAAACCATTAATTTTCACGAAAAAACAGCGAAAACTTATCCAACATCGCAATATACGCATATAATAATATACATGCAGGGAGACATCTCATCTCTGCCACCCGAAATAACTCGGTAATTATCGACGTGACAAAAAAATGTTCCAGACAAAAGTTGTACGGTGTGCAGGGGGCTATCAAATGCGACCATTTTTTTTCGGTTGAAGCGCTGACGCACAGTAAATGTCACCTCCACTTTCTTAAATGGAATGGTACATTTTTTTTCAACCACCTTGTGGAGCACCTCACGCCGCATAAAAACTTTAGGAGGTCAAAGTCGCTCTGGGTCATTCCAGGTCACCTGTTAAAATGAAATACAAATCGATTTATATTATCGATACTGACCTTGAATGACCTTGAACGGCTTTGACTCCCGATGTTATTTATGCGGCTCGAGGTGCTCTACAAGATGGTTGAAGAAAAAATGTACCATGCCATTTAAAAAAGTTGAGGTGACCTTGACGTTGCTTCAGCGCCTCCACCGATAAAAAAAATAGGGTGGTCCAGTATGACGGCCTTCTCGAACACCGAAACTTTTGTCTGAAACATTTTTGGATATGATCAATAGTTTAAGCGCTATTGCTCTGTAACACTTTACGTGCCTCACCCTGTATAGTAGTGAAAAGGGAGGTTAGTTTACCGTGGCTGAACCGTGGCCGTCATCGCTACGGGGGTGCTTGTTACGTCTAGGGCAAAAGGGTGTTCGACGGCACGCGCAGAGTTCCCCTATCATCGAGTCGGCCAACGAAACAACATCTGACGTATCCCTGTGTACGAGAGATCCTCACATCTTGTCGGTACAATTATACATTCCCCATTTTCCCCAGGATACCGATGATCGCCTCATTGCGGGTCCACCCCCCCCCCCATGCCGCTCCAATCGATGTACCTACTAGGACACGCATTTGCAAGCATTAGCATTGCTGGTAGAACACCCGGAATGCGGTGAAAGGGTAGCGGACAATTTTATGGTCCAGAGACTTGATGACATTCACTAGAGAGGGAGAAAGTCGACTGTCCAGGAAAGTAGGGGATGCGAGGCCAGATTAAAGTTCGGCGCGTGACTCTGATGTCAAGCAGCGTTAGCTCCGGCCGGTACTTGGATGGGTGACCAGTTTTATTTTACTGACTCTCCGATGGTAACTCGGGTAAGAGGCAGTGGACATATAGCCGTATCGGCACAGGTTTCTGCGCTGTTGCCCTATGCCCTCGTGCTGTGGGGGAGTTTGGCTCAGGGGTCTTCTCACTTTAGGCGCTAATATGGCTATTTTCATACATTTTTTGATAGGTTGATATAGATATTGATATAAAAGTTGTCACACTTAAGGGGTTACAGTAACGGGTATAAAATCATGTGCGAATTTAACTATTTTTTTTTCGTACAATAAAGTGTTTCACTCGTAAAATTAATTACACATCTATTTAGTATGAATGTCAAGCTGTTAGAAAATATATATATATAATGTACAAAATGGCCGACTAGTAATATTTTCTTCTGTTATCTAACAGCTCCGCGGCGTGACATTTAGCGACCACAATTTTCGACCTAGAACAAAAATCAAAAATTCTCGTCAATCCACATTAGAATACCTAGAGAAGTACGTACGGAATTTAGAAGATATTGTTTCGTTCAAAAGTTGTACGTATTTGAACGACAGTTTTATACGAAATTTTTCATTGAAAATTCTTTTCTTAAGTTCAAATGCCTACAACTTTTGAATAGATGTAATATCTTGAATAGATACAATCTTGAATAGATACAATATCTTTTTAAATTCCGTACGTACATCTCTAGGTATTCTAATGTAGATTGACGAGAATATTTGTTTTTTTTTCTAGGTAAAAAATTGTGGATGCTAGATGTCGAGCCGCGGAGCGCTTAAAAAAAAGATGACAAAAGACAATATTAGTTGTCGGCCATTTTGTACATCGAAAAAAATTTATATATATTTTCTAACAGCTTGATATTCATACTAAATAGATGTGCAATTAATTTTATGAGTAGATCACTTATTCATAAGAAAAAAAATTGTTAATTTGGCACATGATTTTATACCCGTTACTGTGGCCTCACCCCTTAATACATACACTTTAGAAATGCATTTATAAAATGTAATGTTTTTATGGAACCCAAACAAACTTGAAACGCGTTTTTGTCAAAACAACGTTTTTCGACGGCTTGTCGATAAAATCTAATCGGCCGTTTATTTTTTTTCTATCGCGCCCGCCAACTTAGGAAAATCGTGAAACTGAAAACTGGAGAAAACGCGCTTCAAAGGTTTCAATAGGAGGAAATATCAATCACTAGCACTCACACACCTGCTCGACGCTTCTCTGCTTTTGGCCTTGTATCATCGAAAATATTTACAATTGGCCGCTGTAACTTTGTAAATATATTCTTGGATAGTTTATCTATCGATTTAAGGGGCCAGTCCACTTTGAAAATTTCAAAAAATCGAAAGCAAGCTAGACTTGAAGAAATCGACGATGATGAGCAATCAGAAGGGATTTTGTACGGTGCAGGAATTGCCGATTGAGTTTAGGTAAGAGTTTTTTCATAGAATAAACTTCAAACGCGTTTTTCTCGAAACAACGTTTTCAAAATGTAGCGCCATCGTATCTCTAAAACTAATGAACCGATTCTTTTGATATCTGAACCACATATTGCAAACATTGCTGTGTTTGCAATGAACCGAGTTGTGATGGAGCTACCTAGCCCACCTATTTTTGAGGCGTTACGTTAAACTATAGTTTTTGTACTTAAAAATGAATTAAAATGAATTAATTTTTTTAAATGTATTTCAAGACTTTATTTATCAAGCCCAACAACTTTTATATTCATATCTTTTATAAAATCCTAAAAAAAAAAATCGCGAAAATAGCCTTTTTTCGTGGCTTCAAAGTGGACTGGCCCCTTAAGCAATGAAAACCCATTTTTGAGACCTTCTAATTCAGGCTCCGGCCTTACGAAATAACGTCTAGGCTACGGTCGCAGGAGTCCATTAAAAACTGGACACAGTGAAGGGACAGGCGTTACATCAAAGTGAAAGGGCTGGTACCGCAAATCCTTAAGGGCATATGCACGTACGAGGGAATGATGGGAAAAGTAAATAAAATGTTATATCTCCGTCTCGTTTTTTTTTGCCATCACTTTTCTCTCCCGCAGTTGAGGACCGGATTTTTCTATCCGGCTTCAATCTCGAAATTCGGGAAACCGTGGTACGATATTAAAACCAGGACTATTGTACGCTTTTGGTAGATGTCGCCCAGTGGGTAAAAAAAATATTTCTTTTTGCGCCGGTGCTTCATTCCCGCCCGTGCAACGGACTGTGATCAATGCATCTATGCCACATACCACAGTTCGTATTTTTTTCTTTCCTTTTTTTTCGGCACACCGGATGACGAGGATGACAAAACCGCGGTCTCGTTCGAACGATAAATCCCAGAAATGAAACGCGAGTCTCTCGTATCCTCGCGAGTGCTGTGAATATCCAGAATTATGCCTGTGCTTATGACTCGGCCATAAGCCGCGAATACTTTTGTCCTTCACACCTCGTTCTCCATTGCCATTTGTGCGTATAAAATTTCCGACAATTTTTTGAGGCACTTGCGCGACTAAAATGCATTTTTTGATATTTTTTTGTACTCGCGCCGTGCAAAACTAGTACAGTCGTGCTGTCGCTGAAAACCCCCGTAATCGGACAAAATGAGACGGCCAGTTTTTTGACAGATGATTCTGTAGATGCCGCGGGTGCTGAATCCAAGTTTGCCTAAAAATCGGGGTGCAGGGTTTTTTTTAAGGGGATGAAGGTGGATGGGGGTGGATGGCCAAACTACAACCCCTGCGAGGTTGGCTCCATGAGATAAAATGTTCAGAAAAATCCGGGCTTTAGTTTTGTCCATAGCGCCGAAGTCGTGGAAGTTCATTTTGGGGGTGAAATTTTGAAAAATCAGTTTTAATTCAATGACCCTTTAGGAAAAATTTGTACATTTTTTGTTCAAATGGGAACGATGTAGCCCTTGAAAAGACACGTCGATCGAGTATTTAATCATCACTTTCCGATAATATCTTCACCCCGAAAAAAATTGTTTAAATACCAAAAAAATGGTTTATTGAATAACTCAAAAACAATCGATTTTTCGCGTGTAGTTCAAATGTACGAAACGTAGAGAATAATTTTCTCTATATTTTCGTTGCTATGGACCACCCTTGAATTTTGAGTTTCCAATCCCTCTCGGGGGTTGAAAATTAAAAATGAAATTTTGGGAAAACTATTGACTGTACGAATTCACCGCCGTGGAACAATTTGTAGCTTAAACGCTCAGCTACATTTTTGACCACAGCGCCAAACTCGTATCTCTTTATTTTCGGTCAATAGTTTTCCCAGAATTTCGTTTTGAATTTTCAACCCCTGAACGGGATTGGAAAAAGCAAAACTCAAGGGTGGTCCGTAGAAACGAAAATATAGAGAAAATTATTCTCTACATTTCGTAACTTTAAACTTTCCCCCAAAAAATGATTGTTTTTGAGTTATTCAATAAACCATTTTTTAAAATAATTCTACAATTGTTTTGGGGGTGAAGATATTATCAGAGAGGTATGATCAAATACTCTATCGACGCGTCATTTCAAGGGTTACAACGTTCTCATTTGAAAAAAAATTAAGAATTTTTCCTAAAGAGTTATCGAATTAAAGCTGATTTTTCAAAATTTCACCGCACTTTTTCACCCCCCAAATGAACTTCCACGACTTCGGCCCTATGGACAAAAATAAAGCCCGGATTTTTCTGAACATTTTGCCCCCCGATGCCGATCTCATGGAGGTTGTACTTTGGCATTAATCAACCTCCTTCCCCGTTCATCCCCTAAACAACCCTACAACCCGCTTTTTGGGCAAACTGGGACTTAGCACCCGCGGCACCTACAAAATCATCTGTCAAAAAACTAGTCGTCTTCTAATTTTTCCGATTCCAATATACAAGACGACTGTAGTAAACGTAAAGATTAACCGATTGATTCGACCTCACGGAATTATCATGACGAAAGATATTATCACCAGGCTGAGTCATGAGACAAAAATCGAAAATCGATCGATCGAGGAAGTCAGTGCTTGCCGACTATCAATTAACTACCATTTTGTTTTTCAAATTACCTTACCTTTCCCTTCGCTGGCTCTCATCGCATGGAACGTCGACGAGCCCTGAACGAGGCCACTTACACGGACGATCTGGCAGGGAAGATCGATAAAAAAAAGCCGCGTCGTATAGCGGTGGACGACGACAACCACCAGCAACGTGGGGCGGGAATAACGTTCCGTGAAAGCTTCTACGTTGTCAGCCATGAAATTCATCTTATTACGCGCTCGAGATGGTGGGTGGCTGCGCCGTTTTCCAAGCGTGTACGTGTGTATCCTTATTCGCCTTTTCTTCTATTACCAGGGAGAGAATTAACATGATTATAATGAGAGTGTATGTAAACGTTCGAAGGGGACAAGCTACTAGCGATTGAACATTCCAGGTACCATTTTCGTTCTTTCGTAACCTCACGGCCCTTCCACTTGCCTTGTCAATACAGCAATCCATCCGCACCTTCGCTGGTTGACGGACAAGTACTCAGACGCTTTCACAAATATGGTCCATTGTTTTGAAACTCTTTTTGCTTATTTGTCAATCCACATTGGACCAAAACGACGCCATTTCTGAGCTATAATTACACCAAAACACATGATAATGTAACACCAACGTGACAGTCACCCTAGTGTCTTCGGCAAACTGCTCATCTGAACAAAAACATAATCACGTGATCCACGAATATCCCCAATGTAGCCAGGATGCTCAATGCAGCTTTCCCGGACAATGCACAAACTGGTACAATCAGCCAACGGGAACAGAGCTTATTTCTATGATCGATAAGCCTGCTGAATGCGACATTGTGTAGCTCAGCGACTGAGCACTCGCCGTAGACGAACAACACGGTAAAAATAGATAAAAACCGGTTTCTCGTAGAGTTTACGAAACAATTGATTCAGCAGCAATATAGATTGTCCGTTAATCAAGCGTAAAGCATAATGTGAAACCATTGTTGTTAGCTTCTTCTTGAAAGCTGCTATTTGGATTCGCTCTGAATCTCCAACTAATTCGGTGAAGCGTACGCTGTTGGTTTGTAAGACGGAGCAATGGCTGAAGAGAACTGATTCTTGTAAGTAACCACTTTGGTCGTTTTTATTTCTACAACCAATGCAGTAAGACGAGATTCATTAACTTGATTTTGTCCTTTTCAACGACACGACAGGTTGTTGAATTTATGGTAACTAAATGGTACCAATTGTAACTAGGAATAGAGCGGAGAGCATTGTGTAAATCATCCAGCGAAGTCGTTCATCGAAACATTAAAATTGCTGCCAATGATTCCATAAATTCTGAATGCTGTTATACGATATTCACGAAAACTTCAGCAATTGGGGCATTGATTGAGTACATGTCTACATATCGCAGCTTGGAGTTCACAGGTCAGATTGCAAATTTGGTTATTACAGTGATGGGTGTTGTGGACATACCATGCGCGACCAGGTACATGCTCCAACCGAACAAGGATTCCCTTTTGATGTAGAAAAATTGCTGTCGTCGACCGCCCTTTCCGAGTGATGCCCACAAAATCAAACGAATCAAATCAAGCCAAGTGTTGCACTTGCGTTGGAAAAACGGCACGCCGGATAAAAGGCAAGCCTCGAAACAGCAATACTACGAGGAAGGGAATAGGGTGTGTGCCCTGGTTCCGACGAACTGCGGATAATTTCGTAGGGCTGAATGGGAATCATGAAGTTTTGCGAGATGCATAGCGTGTGTGCGAGATGCAACAGCGAAACGGCGTAACAGAGGTGCATCAGAGAGAACATCTCTTGCTTGGCTACGCCGCTTTTGCTGGCATTGGCTCTCCGGCTGGTTGGCTAGATGGCTGGCTGGCTATCGAGCGACGCCGATGCAATTCCAATTCCTGGCTGTCAGCGGCAGAGCTGTGGGAGACGCGTCCATTCGTGATCAGCCTGCCGTGAAATCCCGTGCCTCTCTCCGGGACTCACCCTCGAAACGAAACCCACCACTGCTGCCTTCTCCACCTCGCCCTCGCATCACCTCGCACCGTTGCCCCGGAATCCTACCGTCCTTCTCTATCTCCACGTGATCTCCAGCTGAATATCTCGGATTTCCGTATCTCCGTCACTCGCTCTTTGCCCGAACACCCCTT
Organism: Ophion slaviceki; assembly: GCA_944452715.1. Taxonomy (NCBI): domain Eukaryota; kingdom Metazoa; phylum Arthropoda; class Insecta; order Hymenoptera; family Ichneumonidae; genus Ophion; species Ophion slaviceki. Next base: position 24,995,909 of record OX101794.1, read on the forward strand.
TCCCTCTTGCTTTCGTGCGTTAACCGCAGAATCGACATCGCTAGGGAACCAGGGAGTAGCAGTGCAGGCACTCACCATCGACATCCCTTTTGCACCTTCTCTTTCTCCGCCTCCAATCGCACCTCTTCGACCAGCATTCGGATGAACCAAATTCTTTGTGCACATAGCTACGCCAGGATCGCGGAAGCGTCACCATCATGTGGAAGCTACACGAGCTTGCGCGTATGTGTCAATTCACACATGATCAGTGCGGATAATCATACTGCATGCATATGCAGCACGGTCAGCTCTGTCGTACGGTCATCAGTCCATTTCGTCATCACGTTAATGTCGAACAGAGTGTAGCAGGTGTAGAAGTATAAAACCGGTTTTTTTTTGTAAATATTACACGTCTGTTGTTTGAAAATAATGAAAAATATTTCATTCAAAATAATCTCCATTGCTATTTATACATTTTTCCCACCTCTTTGGCAGTTTATGAATGCCACGCTAAAAAACAGTTCTTCTTTTGAAGCGAACCAGTTGTCGAGCCATTTTCGTACATTTTCATACGAATTGAAGCGTTGTTTAGCGAGAGCGTGTCCCATTGATGCCGATAGATGATAATCGGACGGAGCCAAGTCTGAAGAATAAACCGCATGCGCTAGTATTTCCCAACTGAACGCCTCGATCGTTTCCCTGACCCGTTTTGCTGTGTGTGATGGAGCATTATCATGGAGCAAAATGGCTTTGTGTTGCCTTTTTCCATATTCCGGTCTTTCAAACGAATGGAGACGGCTTTCTGCGTCACATTCGATTGATCCGCGAGTTCTTGTTGACTTTGAGTATCATCTTCATTCCCTAAGGCCTGCAATTTGTTGCCTGCGAACTTTTTCGGTGGTTTCCCACGCTCTTCGTTTCTCACATCAAAATCACCACTTTTGAATTTTTTGAACCACTCGAAACACTGTGTTTTACCATGAGCATGTTCACCGTAAGCGTCGACAAGCATTCCATGCGATTGTGCAGCAGTTTTCTTCAAATGATAACAGAAAACCAACGGTGTCCGCAAATCGTAGTTCGTAGGCACAAAACTCGACATGTTTAAGGTTATAGAAAAATATACCGGTGTAGGGAACTTGGATTGTTGTGTGTTGAAAATCGTCGTCAGCTGTTAGAGGGAGATGATGGCGCTGCAGAAGCGGTCTTACGGTCCCTAAACTGATGGCTAGCACCATCTATAGGAAAATTCCGGTTTCATACTTCTACACCTGGTATGTCGTTGGTCATCCATCTCTTGTTTTTTGTCATTTGTGCGTTATTCTGTGAGTCTTGCATTTACAGATATCTTTCTCAGAGCTCTAGGATTTTCATTCGGGTGGCTCATCACATCATGCTGTCTACAAAACCGAATCGAGCAGTTTTCGTGTCAGTCCATTTCGTCCATTCATCAGTCAAATCAGTCCATTTCGTGATCACGTTAATGTCGACCAGAGTATATGTCGTTTGTCATCCATCTCTTGTTTTTGCCATTTGTGCGTTATTCTGTAAGTCTTGCATGTGCAGATGTCTTTCTCAGAGCTCTAGGATTTTCGTTCGGGTGGCTAGTAGGTTCATCACACCTGTCCACAAAACTGAATCGAGCAATTTTAGGGTATTCTTTTGGGTATGTCTATCACCTAGTGAGGTCCAGATACTGGAACGCTCGGATGAAAGACTATGCATCAAGCCCGACTATTGATAGCGCGGATCTGCAACCCAAGTAGTCTCCAACTACAAGTTGTGATATAGGTCAACTACAAGAATGACCTTTGGTAGTTAGGACACAAGTTGAGATATGTGAGATTCTTCCTTCATCTTCATGTTGTGATATAGTCCAGCTATGGACTGTATCACAACTATATACCAGCTGGACTAAATCACAACATAAAGATGGAGAATCTCACATATCTCAACGTGCTAACTAGCAAAGGTCATTCTGATATACCCAATAGCCAATTTTTCCAAGCAAAATGCACAATACCGGCAAAGTATCTGTACCCATCAGAAACGTCGGTGCAGTCACGGGCCAAGGATACATCAGATACAAGACCTCCTCCACTTCAACAGTCAGATCATAATTACCTCATGTCCAGGTTGATGGACGTCGTAGAAATCGGCTTATCGACGTCCAAGGGTTAACAGAGTGTTCATCATGAACGAACCTAGCGAACGACCATCTCCCATACTATTCTTTTCCATTGTATAGACATGACTATGTGTGCGATCTTGATAACCGTGTGTACGTATCTGCACCCGCATTGCAGCGTAAAGGCTTCGCGCGCGATCAGTCGCGTTCCTTCATTTCATACCTCAGCTAAGGGCACATGCCCATACGTGACCCGAAATTGCGGGAATAAAGGGGAGACAAAAAAAAACGAAGGCACAAGAAAAAGAAATACATCTAGATATGCCCGGAGACACACACGCGGCACAATCTGGCGCGGATTCGGTCTGCTTCGATGGATTTTAAAAGATCCCTCGAGATTATTACTTTCTTTTCCTCCCTACTTTTTCTTTCATTTTTATACTTCCATTATCATCATTTCTTTTCTTTCCCGAGGTTTCCGAGGCTTGGCGCGAGGCGCCGTTAACGTGTAGTTGTACTTTGTAGTCCGTAGAACGTGCGTGTGTGACGTGTTCGGAAGCTGTTGCGGTGTTGGATGAACCTGCGTGCATTTTCAACGGTGTAGTAAATTCCACACGTGCAAGACCGCATTATTTATGTATGTGTGTATTCATGTGTACACGTATACCACGGTAGACGTAGACGCAGCTCGTCTATAGCCAGGAAGCTCTCTCGCGGCCGACGGGTTGGGTTGGATGCGTGGAAACCATGGACGACTTTGGGTAGGCTCGTTGGTTTCCCGCCACGACTATCGGCGCGCATTGAAGCTCACCGTCACGGAAGTAACGTCGGGACAACGGCAGTCAGCTCGAACGGGAGTATGAGGAGTGAGCAGCAGCACCAGATGTTGCTCGGGTGATGTTGGGGCAGTGGTGGTTGCAGCTAGTGATGCTGTCATGAGTTTGTAGGCAAAAGGAAAGAGAGAGAGGGAGGAGAAGAGGAAGAGAGCAAGCGATACTGGATGGTAGAGTTTCTGCCGTTGCCGTTGATGCTTCTTTGCCTTGTTTCATTTCGTCTCGTGTTGATGATCTTGGTTTTTCTCTACATGCATTGTTCGTATTGACTCGCGCAGCAGCTACGTCCAATTTCGTCGTGAACTCTTTCACTCAGGGGCGAGCCACGGGTGGAGACCTGACTCGTCGTACGGCCCAAGGACCCTCCGCAAGGATAATCTTCCTGGACAATCCAGGCAACGCGTGGTAGTTCATCTAGGGTTACGATCGATTTGATGAGACCAGTCTTTGGACTCCTTGATTCAACTCTGATAGAATTCAGGTCACCTGAACTCGAGCAAAGGATTCGTAAGGGCGGAAGGGTCCAACGCAAGACTCAAACTTCAATCATCGAGGCGGAGAATCCTTGGGGCGTTTACACATCAAGTCATCGTATTGTTCGGTACAGCGAGATTTATACGGTCGCTCGGTTATTGCTAAATTTAACATCGCAGAAGTGCCTTGATTGCAAGGACCAACTGACATATGCGCGCTGGGCATTTGAGCACATTTGTGTAACTCCGTTGAATGTTATTATATTCAGTTTTGCGTAGCTACGGGGATGATATGATACACTGGGAAATATCACTGCGTGGTTATTCAGACTGCAACATTACTTTGAGCTTCAAACGCGTGCCTATCTCATTAGAATTACGACCTCATTCTGGCTCTTGGTTTGGCGCTGATCACAACGTCCGGGTCAATACATTTTTGCCTGGTTCAAGTATCTGGATATTTGAGGTACGTCGCAATACTATTTGAAACACGTTAAGGGGTTATATACAGTAAAATTTTGCGAAAAAACAGATTTTTTAATATTTTCGTAATGTACATATATTTAAGTGCACACACAGAAAATTTCGTGTCAATCCGGCGAATATTCTCGAAGTTACACGGACATTTGTAATTGTTTTTTTTTTCTATATTTAAAGTGCGTTTGAAACTTTAAACGTGTTTTTCTCAAAGCTGTGCTTTTAAGGGGCTAAACCAGTGTGAACGCTGAAAATGTGGGTGATCTGCGGGATTTTTTTGGAATAAAAGTACTGAATTAAATGTTTCGGAAAATTAAGAATACATTTGGCTATATTTGACCTATATTACATCATTTTTTTATAGAAAAATATTGAGATCCAAGCGACTTATGCGCTGCCTTCGGAGGCGCCAAAAAAAAGTTCCTCCACTGCGACATGATTCCGGCCCATTGAGTAGCTGAAACCGAAAAAGGAAAAAATGTTGTTAAACTGGAAGGTATTTCCTGTACAATGACGTAGGATTTTGGAAAATATCAAAATCTAACAAAATGGCGTAGTTATGAAAAAAAACGTCTGTTTGCTTGCCTATAAAATTGTCGTTTTGTTCAATGACAAATCGTCAATTTGCATCCAATCAAAAGCAAGATGTCTCGAAAACGGCTGAACCGATCAGTCTCAAATTTTAACACAATCTTTTCACGTATATTTTTTAGTAACTAATCGAAGGTTTTTTCTCACTGATAAATATTTTCCATTTTATAAACAATTTAAGGCCTAAACTTTTGTCAAAAATCGATTTTATTTTCTGAGAAGCCGCTATTTTGTCAAAAATTATTATTTTGCTTATTCGTTCGATCAATTACAAGATAATCCATTACATTAACGAAATACTTTCGGTTTTTTTCATTTTAGATGATCCAGTCCGGAGATATAGTGCTCACCGCAAGACGCCTTTTTTTAGAGGTGCTCCCAGAGATCAGCTATAGCAGCTTACAAAATAATTATGTTTACAAATAAAAAATGTTAAAATACAATTAAAAGTTACCATAATATGTGTACAAATTTTTACGTTAATAGATTTAAAGGTCTTCTCAAGAGAAATTCTTAAAAAATCGATGTTTTTGGGCCTTCTGACTGTATGTAACCCCTTAAGGTATGAGCAAGCTAGGAACAAAGAAGAATGTTTCTGGCTCATATTTGTTCTTACGGTTTCATCGTTATTGCTGTGCACGATCAATGTCATCAGCACATTCCAAATGATTGAGATTACTGATCTGTCTGTAGGATGCAAACGCATCACCTAAATGTAACTTTGAGGTGTTCCTTATCCAATAAATTAGCGTTATCGATTATTGGTCGCGTTATTTTCAGCGGTCTTGAGGCTTGCGGTATGATTGCGATTGATTCCTCCGTCGTGGCGAAAAAATTGATCGCATACCAATTCAAGATAGCTGAACTGTCAGACTAACGTACATCGAGCTGGCGATATGCAGGTAGAAGGTCTATGTGGCCAAAGATACAATGCGAGCCGCAATATGAGCTAAGGCACAAAGGCTATAGCCACGATTCTCCATTATTAACTCCTAGCCAATATTGTCTGCAGCAGCAGCATCTGATACGGATTTCTCATAATGGACGTTGCTCCCTCGGCTTTCAGGGTCCTACCGACATACTATATCCACCACGTACCACGCCTCGGGCTTACATCCCTATTATCCATGGCTCAATTCACACGAGGTGCAGGTAAGTACAGGTGTGGATATCGGGAAGTTAAGCCCAAGCATTCAAGGATGGGCGTGTGTGGAATGAAGCTCGCAATGTTGAACCACTCCATATCTGTAGAGAGCGAGAGATTTAGGTATCGTATGGATAGAATAATCGATTCACTCCATGGCTTCCGGATGTAACCTGATCCAGATTGTATCTGGGCGCTTCGTCATTTACCCAAATAAACTTCCGTGCAATAGTAAAATGAATTACAACTAGATCCCTAACAATGACATTAAGGATGGGAAAGCATCCACGTGACAGGGAATCCATCTACCAAAAAGGCATCAAATACGGAATCAATTGATTTTTCGAAATATTGATTTATTTCCTGTGTTTCTTCGTGGACCCTTTCGGCTTTTTCTGATACCACCCCTTTCACTTTCAAGTGGCTACATTTGCCTAGAGACCTGAAAAAATTGCTAATTTCCGATTTTTTCTTCTGGAAAAGAGTTGGTGAAAAAGCAACGCATTTTTTTTTAACACAAAGGTACATATATTAAAAGCCTTTGAGAAAAAATACAGAAAAACAACAAAAACACGCTGCACACTCTCCAGCTTAAACGGTCCATCCAAATACGAGTCTTTGACGATCGTCGATTTTTTAAATAATTTTTTTAAACAATGTAGCGACGAACTAAAACTCGAACATACAAAATCTTTTTAAAAGTCGTTATTTTCACGGAACTATTAAAAAATGAAGATCGAGTTTAAGGGGTCTTCTCACGTTAGAGGCAGCTAGGACTACGTCTCGTTTTCTACCTCCGACTGAGCAGTAAATTGATGGCACGATGGAATACTTTGAGTGAAACCAAATTTTTTTTTGTCGGGAAAATGATTTTTTTCGGAGTTCTGGTTGCCCGCGCAAGAGTTTTGTTACGCAGCTTACAAATTTACTTGATCGGAGAAATATTTACAACGGTACACGCGAGTAAATTTTGTGAAGTGCCCCCAACCCCCCTGCCGCCGCTGCTAACAGAACAAAATTCTCACTAACAACCGAACTATCAATAAAAATACATAGAACTCCAGAACTATGCAAGAGGCAACTGGAACTGATTTCCATTTATTACCTCCAACTGAGCAGTAGGTCAATGGCACGATGGAATGCTTTGAGTGAAACCAAATTTCTTTTTCTCGGAAAAATGATTTTTTTTTCGGAGTTTTGATTGCCCCCGCAATAGTTCTGTTAAATTGCTTTAAAACTGTTTTTGATGAGACAAATATTTACAACGGTACACTGGAGTAAGTTTTATGAAGTTGCCCCCCCCCCCCCCCGCCGGTCCCAAATGAAAAAAAATCGTTACTAAGCACCGAACTATCGATGAAATGTACATAGAACTCCAGAACTATGCAAGAGGCAACTAGAACTTATTTTCATTTATTACCTCCAACTGAGCAGTATAATGATGGCACGATGAATAGCTTTGAGTGAAACCAAATTATTTTTTCGGAAAAATGAATTTTTCCTCGGAGTTCTGCTTGCCCCCGCAAGAGTTCTGTTAAAAAGCTTTAGAACTTTTTTTGATGAGACCAATATTTACAACGGTACACGCGAGTACAATTTGTGAAGTGCCCCCCCCCACTGCCACCGCCGCTAACCGAAAAAAATCCTTACTAACAACCAAACTATCAATGAATATACATAGAACTCCAGAACTATGGGAGAGGCAGCTAGGACTGCGTCTCGTTTTCTACCTCCGACTGAGCAGTAAATTAATGGCACGATGGAATACTTTGAGTGAAGCCAAAGTTTTTTTTGTAGGAAAAACAATTTTTTTTCGGAGTTCTGGTTGCCCCCGCAAGAGTTCTGGTCAATAGGTTTCAAACTTTTTTTGAACAGACGAATATTTACATAAGTACACTCGAAAAAGTTTTATGAAGTTGCCCCGCACCGCCCTAACGGAAAAAAACCGTTACTACGAACCGAACTATTCATGAAATGTACATAGAACTCCAGAACTATGCAAGAGCCAACAAGAACTGATTTTTATTTATTACCTCCAACTGAGCAGTAGATCGATGGCACGATGGAATGCTTTGAGTGAAACCAAATTTTTTTTTCGGGAAAATAAGTTACTTTCGGCGTTCTGGTTGTCCCCGCAAGAGTTCTGTCAAATAGCTTTACAACTTTTTGTGATCAGACAAATATTTACAACGGTACACTCGAGTAAATTTTATAAAGTTGCCCCACCGCCCCGCGTTAACAGACAAAAATCGTTACTAACAACCGAACTGTCAATGAAAAGTACATAGACCTTCAGAACTTTGCGAGAGGGAACTAGAACGCCTTTCATTTTATAACTCCGACTGAGCCGTAGATTCATGGCACGATGGCACGCTTTGGGTGAAACCAAATGTTTTATTACGGAAAAGTGAATTTTTTTGAAGTTCTGGTTGGCCCTGCAAAGGTTCTGTTAAATAGCTTTACAACTTTTTTTGATCAGACAAATATTTACAACGGTACACTCGAGTACGTTTTATGAAGAAGCCCCCCACACGCCTAACGGAAAAAAAATTGTTACTAAGAACCGAACTATCCATGAAATGTACATAGAACTCCAAAACTATGCAAGAGGCAACTAGAACTTATTTTCATATATTACCTCCAACTGAGCAGTAGATTGATGGAACGATAAATAGCATTGAGTGAAACCAAATTTTTTGTCTCTGAAAAATCAATTTTTCCTCGGAGTTCTGCTTGCCTCCGCAAGAGGTCTATTAAAAAGATTTGAAACTTTTTTTGATCAGACCAATATTTACAATGGTACACGCGAGTAAATTTTGTGAAGTAACCCCCCCCCTGCCGCCCCCGCTAACAGAAAGAAATCGTTGACAACAACCGAACTATCAATGAAAATACTGTAACGATAATTTCTTTGGTAACAAAGGCTTCCCCTATTCCCTTTCCAACTGGGCGCCAGCCACAAGGTTGCTAGGCCTTCGTGGCAAATTTATAAAGTTGGAAAGGCCAGCGGGAAAGTTGGTTGCCGGCCGCGACAGATTCAACAACGGGTAGAGGGGCGAGGTCAGGTACAAGGACACACTTTCCTTCGGGAGTCACAATTACTTTTATTCCATTTTATAACATAGCCCAGGATAATTTCTCGCTTTTCCTTTTCTCCCGAAATAGCGATATAAAATAAAATAACAAATAACTTAGTCTAAAGACTCGGATCCGCGTATAAACAAAAAGGTGAACCCCTCTCGGCGATTCTAACTGGATTTAATTTAATTTTAAAAAGAAAGAAAGGACAAGTAACGCTGAGGTCGATATTTTTCGCGCGCGCGTCGGCGCCCCGCCACTGCGATATCGCTCTAGAACGCGGGATGAAATTCCCGATTACAAAACAACAACTTAGCTACTCACAAGGCCCGAATACAGTCACAACTAGAGAGCGAGAGGACAGCCCTACCGACTTTTCCGCGGAACGAGATCCTGGATCCCCTGGCCTCGCTCGTTGAGTTCTAACGGCGGCGTCTTTTCTCGGGTAACGGTGGCGGCAACGGCGCGGGAACGCGTCTCTCCTCGTCCAACGCTGAATCCAGAGTCCTCGAATAAGGCCCAGTCCCGCGGACGCGAATCCTGACCCCCACCCCTTGCCTACTCATCGACTATTGATTAGATTTCGACCGATTCGACTCTCGATTTTTCGTGCCCGAGGCGGTTGGTTTGAAATGTTCGATTGGCGAGATTCTTGGCCCTTGGTGTCACCCTCCCCGTGGTCGTAGTGCATGGGCGGAGAACCTTGAAGGTGACAAACCCCGCACTTCCAAGATAGTCTTGAGACGGACGGCTTAGGATGGGGCTTCGAGCCAGCAATTCGCCACGGGACGCCTTCGAATTTCGCGCCGGTGAAAAGTGCGACAAGTCGAGCCGAGTTGAATGTAGACGAGAGTGCCCGATGGAAAGAAGGCTAGGTGAGTTGTTCCCTGATGAACCGCGACGCCACCGATCCCTTCCTTCCTGGATGGTTGAGTAGAGCTGGTATCCGCTGGAATCGATCCTCGTCCCGCGGTACATCGCATAGTTTAAATAAAATACAAAAATATAAGTAATAGCGCTGAAAATATATATTTTAAGGGAGCCTGTTGGATTGCCCGAGAGACGTTCTGGACGGGGAGAGACTCGGTTCTGCCGCGCCAAACCATAAAAATCCCCATGATTCATGGGGTTTGTGACAGGAGAGAAACGCCGTCACAATACATAGAACTACAGAACTATGCGAGAGGCTGCTAGGACTGATTCTCTTTTTCAACCTCCCACTGAGCAGTGAAGTGATGGCACGATGGAATGCTTTGGGTGAAACCAAATTTTTTTTGTCGGAAAAATGATTTTTTTTGGAGTTCTGGTTGCCCGGGCAAGAGTTCTGTTACGCAGCTTACAAATTTTCTTGATCGGAGAAATATTTACAACGGTACACGCGAGTAAATTTTGTGAAGTGACCCCACCCCCCTGCCACACTCGCTAACAGAAAAAAATCCTTACTAACAACCGAACTTTCAACGAAAATACATAGAACTCCAGAACTAGAACTCCAGAAGATGCCGCCCCCCCGGCCGCCCAAGCGGGAAAAAAATCGTTACTAAGAATCGAACTATCGATGAAATGAACATAGAACTCCAGAACTATGCAAGAGCCAACTAGAACTGATTTTCATTTATTACCTCCAACTGAGCAGTAGATTGATGGCACGATGGAATGCTTTGAGTGAAACAGAATTGATTTATGTCGGAAAAATGAAATTGATTTTGGCGTTCTGGTTGCCGCCGCAAGAGGTCTGTTAAATAGCTTTGCAACTTTTTTGACCAGACAAATATTTACAACGGTACACTCGAGTAAATTTTGTATTGCCCCCGCAAGAGGTCTGTTAAATAGCCTTACAACTTAATTTGATCAGACAAATATTTAGGATAGGCTCGATAAAATTTTGTGAAATTGCCCCCTACCCACCGGCCGCTAACAGATAAAAAACGTTACTGACACCGAACTATTAATTAAAATACATAGAACTCCAGAACTATGCAAGAGTCATCTAGAACTGATTTCCATTTTTTACCTCCGACTCAGCAGTAGATTGATGGCACGATAAAATCCTGCAAGTGAAACCAAATATTTTGTTCCGGAAAAATGATTTTTTTTTTGAGTTCTGGTTGCCCCCGCAAGAGTTCTGTTAAATAGCTTTACAACTTTTTTTAATCGGACGAATATTTACAACGGTACACTCGAATAAATTTTGAAAAGTGGCCCCCACCCCGCTGACAGAAAAAAATCGTTACTAACAACCGAACTATCAAGGAAAGATACGTGAACTTTTGTACGTGAACTATCAATGAAAAGTACAATGTACTCCAGAACTATGCAAGAAGCAACGAGAACTGATGTTAATTTATTACCTCACAATGAGCAGTAGATCGATGGCACGATGAATGCTTTGAGTGAAACCAACTTTTTTTTCGGAAAAATGAATTTTTTTTGGAGTTCTGGTTGCCCGCGCCAGAGCTCTGTTAAGTAGCTTACAAATTTTCTTGATCAGAGAAATATTTACAACGGTACACTCGAGTAAATTTTGTGAAGTTGCCCCGCAACCGCTAACAAAAAAAAATCGTTACTAACTACCGAACTATCAATGAAAAATACATAGAACTCCAGAACTATGCGAGAGGCAACTGGAACTGATTTTCATGTTTTACCTCCGACTGAGCGGTAGAATGATGACACGATGGAAGGCTTTGAGTGAAAACAAATTTATTTTTTAGGAATTTTCTTTTTTTAGTTCTGGTTGCCTCGGCAAGAGTTCTGTTAAAAAGCTTTAAAACTTTTTTTGATCAGACCAATATTTACAACGGTACACGCGAGTAAATGTTGTGAAGTACCCCTGCCTGCCGCCACCGCTAACAGAAAAAAATCGTTACCAACAACCGAACTATCAATGAAAATACATAGAACTCCAAAACTATGCGAGAGGCAGCTAGGACTGATTCTCGTTTTCAACCTCCCACTGAGCAGTAAATTGATGGCACGATGGAATGCTTTGAGTGAAACCAAATTTTTTTTTGTCGGAAAAATGATGTTTTTGGCGTTCTGGTTGCCCGCGCAAGAGTTTTGTTACGCAGCTTACAAATATTCTTGATCGGAGAAATATTTACAACGGTACACGCGAGTAAATTTTGTGAAGTGCCCCCAACCCCCCTGCCGCCCCCGCTAACAGAAAAAAATTCTCACTAACAACCGAACTATCAATGAAAATACATAGAACTCCAGAACTATGCAAGAGGCAAATGGAACTGATTTTCAATTATTACCTCCAACTGAGCAGTAGGTCGATGGCACGATGGAATGCTTTGAGTGAAACCAAATTTCTTTTTCTCGGTAAAATGATTTTTTTTTCGGAGTTTTGATTGCCCCCGCATTAGTTCTGTTAAATTGCTTTACAACTTTTTTTGATGAGACAAATATTTATAACGGTACACTCGAGTAAGTTTTATGAAGTTGCCCCCCCCCCGCCGGTCGCTAATGAAAGAAAATCGCTACTAAGCACCGAACTATCGATGAAATGTACATAGAACTCCAGAACTATGCAAGAGGCAACTAGAACTTATTTTCATTTATTACCTCCAACTGAGCAGTAGGTCAATGGCACGACGGAATGCTTTGAGTGAAACCAAATTTTTTTTTCGGAAAAATGAATTTTTACTCGGAGTTCTGCTTGCCTCCGCAAGAGTTCTTTTAAAAAGCTTTAGAACTTTTTTTGATCAGACCAATATTTACAACGGTACACGCGAGTAAAATTTGTGGAGTGCCCCCCTGCTGCCATCACCACTTACAGAAAAAAATCCTCACTAACAACCGAACTATCAATGAAAATACATAGAACTCCAGAACTATGCAAGAAGCAACTGGAACTAATTTTCATTTATTACCTCCAACTGAGCAGTAGGTCAATGGCACGATGGAATGCTTTGAGTGAAACCAAATTTTTTTTTCGGAAAAATGAATTTTTACTCGGAGTTCTGCTTGCCCCCGCAAGAGTTCTGTTAAAAAGCTTTAGAACTTTTTTTGATCAGACCAATATTTACAACGGTACACGCGAGTAAATTTTGTGAAGTGCCCCCCCCCCCCCCCCCCCAGGCGCCGCCGCTAACAGAAAAAATTTTTTACTAACAACCGAACTATCAATGAAAATACATAGAACTCCAGAACTATGGGAGTGGCAGATAGGACTACGTCTCGTTTTCTACCTCCGACTGCGCAGTAAATTGATGGCACGATGGAATACTTTGAGTGAAACCAAATTTTTTTTTGTCGGAAAAATGATTTTTTTTGGAGTTCTGGTTGCCCGCGCAAGAGTTTTGTTACGCAGCTTACAAATTTTCTTGAACGGGGAAATATTTACAACGGTACACGCGAGTAAATTTTGGGAAGTGCCCCCAACCCCCCTGCCGACCCCGCTAACAGAAAAAAATCCTCACTAAAAACCGAACTATCAATGAAAATACATAGAACTCCAGAACTATGCAAGAGGCAACTGGAACTGATTTTCATTTATTACCTCCAACTGAGCAGTAGGTCAATGGCACGATGGAATGCTTTGAGTGAAACCAAATTTTTTTTTCTCGGAAAAATGATTTTTTTTCGGAGTTTTGATTGCCCCCGCAATAGTTCTGTTAAATTGCTTTACAACTTTATTTGATGAGACAAACATTTACAACGGTACACTCGAGTAAGTTTTATGAAGTTGCCCCCCCCCCCAAGCCGGTCCCTAATGAAAAAAAAATCGTTACTAAGCACCGAACTATCGATGAAGTGTAGATAGAAGTCCAGAACTATGCAAGAGGCAACTAGAAGTTATTTTCATTTATTACCTCAAACTGAGCAGTATATAGATGGCACGATGAATAGCTTTGAGTGAAACCAAATGTTTTTTTTGGAAAAATGAATTTTTCCTCGGAGTTCTGCTTGCCCCCGCAAGAGTTCTGTTAAAAAGCTTTAGAACTTTTTTTGATCAGACCAATATTTACAACGGTACACGCGAGTAAAATTTGTGAAGTGCCCCTCCCCCTGCCGTCGCCGCTAACAGAAAAAAATCCTTACTAACAACCGAACTATCAATGAATATACATAGAACTCCAGAACTATGGGAGAGGCAGCTAGGACTGCGTCTCGTTTTCTACCTCCGACTGAGCAGTAAATTGATGGCACGATGTAATGCTTTGAGTGAAACCAACGTTTTTTTGTCGGAAAAATAATTTTTTTTTCGGAGTTCTGGTTGCCCCCGCAAGAGTTCTGGTCAATAGCTTTCAAACTTTTTTTTAACAGACTAATATTTACACAAGTAAACTCGAAAAAGTTTTATGAAGTTGCCCCGCACCGCCCTAGCGGAAAAAAATCGTTACTACGAAACGAACTATTCATGAAATGTACATAGAACTCCAGAACTATGCAAGAGCCAACAAGAACTGGTTTCATTTATTACTTCCAACTGAGCAGTAGATCGATGGCACGATGGAATGCTTTGAGTGAAACGAAATTTTTTTTTCGGAAAAATGAATTTTTCTTCGGAGTTCTGCTTGCCCCCGCAAGAGTTCTGTTAAAAAGCTTGAGAACTTTTTTTGATCAGACCAATATTTACAACGGTACACGCGAGTAAATTTCGTGAAGTGCCCCCCCACAGCCGCCGCCGCTAACAGAAAAAAATCCTTACTAACAACCGAACTATCAATGAAAATCCATAGAACTCCAGAACTATGGGAGAGGCAGCTAGGACTACGTCTCGTTTTCTACCTCCGACTGAGCAGTGAATTGATGGCACGATGGAATACTTTGAGTGAAACCAAATTTTTTTTTGGCGGAAAAATGATTATTTTTGGAGTTCTGGTTGCCCGCGCAAGAGTTTTGTTACGCAGCTTACAAATTTTCTTGATCGGAGAAATATTTACAACGGTACAAGTGAGTAAATTTTGTGAAGTGCCCCCAACCCCCCTGCCGCCCTCGCTAACAGAAAAAAATCCTCACTAACAACCGAACTATCAATGAAAATACATAGAACTCCAGAACTATGCAAGAGGCAACTGGAACTGATTTTCATTTATTACCTCCAACTGAGCAGTAGGTCAACGACACGATGGAACGGTTTGAGTGACACCAAATTTCTTTTTCTCGGTAAAATGATTTTTTTTTTCGGAGTTTTGATTGCCCCCGCAATAGTTCTATTAAATTGCTTTACAACTTTTTTTGATGAGACAAATATTTACAACGGTACACTCGAGTAAGTTTTATGAAGTTGCCCCACCCCCCACCGGTCCCTAATGGAAGAAAATCGCTACTAAGCACCGAACTATCGATGAAATGTACATAGAACTCCAGAACTATGAAAGAGGCAACTAGAACTTATTTTCATTTATTACCTCCAACTGAGCAGTAGGTCAATGGCACGATGGAATGCTTTGAGTGAAACCAAATTTTTTTTTCGGAAAAATGAATTTTTACTCGGAGTTCTGCTTGCCCCCGCAAGAGTTCTGTTAAAAAGCTTTAGAACTTTTGTTGATCAGACCAATATTTATAACGGTACACGCGAGTAAAATTTGTGAAGTGCGCCCAACCCCCCTGGTGCCCCCGCTAACAGAAAAAAATCCTCACTACCAACCGAACTATCAATGAAAATACATAGAACTCCAGAAATATGCAAGAGGCAACTGGAACTGATTTTCATTTATTACCTCCAACTGAGCAGTAGGTCAATGGCACGATGGAATGCTTTGAGTGAAACCAAATTTTTTTTTCGGAAAAATGAATTTTTACTCGGAGTTCTGCTTGCCCCCGCAAGAGTTCTGTTAAAAAGCTTTAGAACTTTTGTTGATCAGACCAATATTTATAACGGTACACGCGAGTAAAATTTGTGTAGTGCCCCCCTTGCCGCCGACACTAACAGAAAAAAATCCTTACTAACAACCGAACTATCAATGAATATACATAGCACTCCAGAACTATGGGAGAGGCAGCTAGGACTGCGTCTCGTTTTCTACCTCCGACTGAGCAGTAAATTGATGGCACGATCGAATACTTTGAGTGAAACCAAAGTTTTTTTTGTCGGAAAAATAATTTTTTTTTCGGAGTTCTGGTTGCCTCCGCAAGAGTTCTGGGCAATAGGTTTTAAACTTTTTTTGAACAGACGAATATTTACATAAGCACACTCGAAAAAGTTTTATGAAGTTGCCCCGCACCGCCCTAACGGAAAAAAATCGTTACTACGAACCGAACTATGCATGAAATGTACATAGAACTCCAGAACTATGCAAGAGCCAACAAGAACTGATTTTTATTTATTACCTCCAACTGAGCAGTAGATCGATGGCACGATGGAATGCTTTGAGTGAAACGAAATTTTTTTTTCGGAAAAATGAATTTTTCCTCGGAGTCCTGCTTGCCCCCGCAAGAGTTCTGTTAAAAAGCTTTAGAACTTTTTTTGATCAGACCAATATTTACAACGGTACACGCGAGTAAATTTTGTGAAGTGCCCCCCCCCTGGCGCCGCCGCGAACAGAAAAAAATCCTTACTAACAACCGAACTATCAATGAAAATACATAGAACTCCAGAACTATGGGAGAGGCAGATAGGACTACGTCTCGTTTTCTTCCTCCGACTGCGCAGTAAATTGATGGCACGATGGAATACTTTGAGTGAAACCAAATTTTTTTTTGTCGGAAAAATGATTTTTTTTGGAGTTCTGGTTGCCCGCGCAAGAGTTTTGTTACGCAGCTTACAAATTTTCTTGATCGGAGAAATATTTACAACGGTACACGCGAGTAAATTTTGTGAAGTGCCCCCAACCCCCCTGCCGCCCTCGCTAACAGAAAAAAATCCTCACTAACAACCGAACTATCAATGAAAATACATAGAACTCCAGAACAATGCAAGAGGCAACTGGAACTGATTTTCATTTATTACCTCCAACTGAGCAGTAGGTCAATGGCACGATGGAATGCTTTGAGTGAAACCAAATTTCTTTTTCTCGGAAAAATGATTTTTCTTCGGAGTTTTGATTGCCCCCGCAATAGTTCTGTTAAATTGCTTTACAACTTTTTTTGATGAGACAAATATTTACAACGGTACACTCGAGTAAGTTTTATGAAGTTGCCCCCCCCCCCCCGCCGGTCACGAATGAAAGAAAATCGTTACTAAGCACCGAACTATCGGTGAAATGTACATAGAACTCCAGAACTATGCAAGAGGCAACTAGAACTTATTTTCATTTATTACCTCCAACTGAGCAGTAGGTCAATGGCACGACGGAATGCTTTGAGTGAAACCAAATTTTTTTTTCGGAAAAATGAATTTTTACTCGGAGTTCTGCTTGCCCCCGCAAGAGTTCTGTTAAAAAGCTTTAGAACTTTTTTTGATCAGACCAATATTTACAACGGTACACGCGAGTAAAATTTGTGGAGAGCCCCCCCGCTGCCATCTCCACTTACAGAAAAAAATCCTCACTAACAACCGAACTATCAATGAAAATACATAGAACTCCAGAACTATGCAAGAGGCAACTGGACCTTATTATCATTTATTACCTCCAACTGAGCAGTAGGTGAATGGCACGATGGAATGTTTGAGTGAAAGCAAATTATTTTTTCGGAAAAATGGACTCGGAGTTCTGCTTGCCCCCGCAAGAGTTCTGTTAAAAAGCTTTAGAAATTTTTTTGATCAGACCAATATATACAACGGTACACGCGAGTAAATTTTGTGAAGTGCCCCCCCCCCCCACCCCAGGCGCCGCCGCTAACAGAAAAAAATCCTTACTATCAACCGAACTATCAATGAAAATACATAGAACTCCAGAACTATGGGAGTGGCAGATAGGACTACGTCTCGTTTTCTACCTCCGACTGCGCAGTAAATTGATGGCACGATGGAATACTTTGAGTGAAACCAAATTTTTTTTTGTCGGAAAAATCATTTTTTTGGAGTTCTGGTTGCCCGCGCAAGAGTTCTGTTACGCAGCTTACAAATTTTCTTGATCGGAGAAATATTTACAACGGTACACGCGAGTAAATTTTGGGAAGTGCCCCCAACCCCCCTGCCGACCCCGCTAACAGAAAAAAATCCTCACTAACAACCGAACTATCAATGAAAATACATAGAACTCCAGAACTATGCCAGAGGCAACTGGAACTTATTTTCATTTATTACCTCCAACTGAGCAGTAGGTCAATGGCACGATGGAATGCTTTGAGTGAAACCAAAGTTTTTTTTTCGGAAAAATGAACTTTTACTCGGAGTTCTGCTTGCCCCCGCAAGAGTTCTGTTAAAAAGCTTTAGAACTTTTTTTGATCAGACCTCTATTTACAACGGTACACGCGAGTAAATGTTGTGAAGTACCCCTGCCTGCCGCCACCGCCAACAGAAAAAAATCGTTACCAACAACCGAACTATCAACGAAAATACATAGAACTCCAGAACTATGCGAGAGGCAACTGGAACTGATTTTCATTTATTACCTCCAACTGAGCAGTAGGTCAATGGCACGATGGAATGCTTTGAGTGAAACCAAATTTTTTTTTCGGAAAAATGAACTTTTACTCGGAGTTCTGCCTGCCCCCGCAAGAGTTCTGTTAAAAAGCTTTAGAACTTTTTTCGATCAGACCAATATTTACAACGGTACACGCGAGTAATATTTGTGGAGTGCCCCCCCGCTGCCATCGCCACTTACAGAAAAAAATCCTCACTAACAACCGAACTATCAATGAAAATACATAGAACTCCAGAACTATGCAAGAGGCAACTGGAACTGATTTTAATTTATTACCTCCAACTGAGCAGTAGGTCAATGGCACGATGGAATGCTTTGAGTGAAACCAAATTTTTTTTTCGGAAAAATGAATTTTTACTCGGAGTTCTGCTTGCCCCCGCAAGAGTTCTGTTAAAAAGCTTTAGAACTTTTATTGATCAGACCAATATTTACAACGGTACACGCGAGTAAATTTTGTGAAGTGCCCCCCCCCCCCCCCCCAGGCGCCGCCGCTAACAGAAAAAAATCCTTACTAACAACCGAACTATCAATGAAAATACATAAAACTCCAGAACTATGGGAGTGGCAGATAGGACTACGTCTCGTTTTCTACCCCCGACTGCGCAGTAAATTGATGGCACGATGGAATACTTTGAGTGAAACCAAATTTTTTTTTGTCGGAAAAATGATTTTTTTTGGAGTTCTGGTTGCCCGCGCAAGAGTTTTGTTACGCAGCTTACAAATTTTCTTGATCGGAGAAATATTTACAACGGTACACGCGAGTAAATTTTGGGAAGTGCCCCCAACCCCCCTTCCGGCCCCGCTAACAGAAAAAAATCCTCACTAACAACCGTACTATCAATGAAAATACATAGAACTCCAGAACTATGCAAGAGGCAACTGGAACTGATTTTCATTTATTACCTCCAACTGAGCAGTAGGTCAATGGCACGATGGAATGCTTTGAGTGAAACCAAATTTTTTTTTCTCGGAAAAATGATTTTTTTTCGGAGTTTTGATTGCCCCCGCAATAGTTCTGTTAAATTGCTTTACAACTTTATTTGATGAGACAAATATTTACAACGGTACACTCGAGTAAGTTTTATGAATTTGCCCCCCCCCCCGAGCCGGTCCCTAATGAAAAAAAATCGTTACTAAGCACCGAACTATCGATGAAGTGTAGATAGAAGTCCAGAACTATGCAAGAGGCAACTAGAAGTTATTTTCATTTATTACCTCAAACTGAGCAGTATATCGATGGCACGATGAATAGCTTTGAGTGAAACCAAATTTTTTTTTTGGAAAAATGAAGTTTTCCTCGGAGTTCTGCTTGCCCCCGCAAGAGTTCTGTTAAAAAGCTTTAGAACTTTTTTTGATCAGACCAATATTTACAACGGTACACGCGAGTAAAATTTGTGAAGTGCCCCTCCCCCTGCCGCCGCCGCTAACAGAAAAAAATCCTTACTAACAACCGAACTATCAAGGAATATACATAGAACTCCAGAACTATGGGAGAGGCAGCTAGGACTGCGTCTCGTTTTCTACCTCCGACTGAGCAGTAAATTGATGGCACGATGTAATGCTTTGAGTGAAACCAACATTTTTTTTGTCGGAAAAATAATTTTTTTTTCGGAGTTCTGGTTGCCCCCGCAAGAGTTCTGGTCAATAGCTTTCAGACTTTTTTTTAACAGACGAATATTTACACAAGTACACTGGAAAAAGTTTTATGAAGTTGCCCCGCACCGCCCTAGCGGAAAAAAATCGTTACTACGAAACGAACTATTCATGAAATGTACATAGAACTCCAGAACTATGCAAGAGCCAACAAGAACTGGTTTCATTTATTACCTCCAACTGAGCAGTAGATCAATGGCACGATGGAATGCTTTGAGTGAAACGAAATTTTTTTTTCGGAAAAATGAATTTTTCTTCGGAGTTCTGCTTGCCCCCGCGAGAGTTCTGTTAAAAAGCTTGAGAACTTTTTTTGATCAGACCAATATTTACAACGGTACACGCGAGTAAATTTTGTGAAAGGCCCCCCCCCCCAGCCGCCACCGCTAACAGAAAAAAATCCTTACTAACAACCGAACTATCAATGAAAATCCATAGAACTCCAGAACTATGGGAGAGGCAGCTAGGACTACGTCTCGTTTTCTACCTCCGACTGAGCAGTGAATTGATGGCACGATGGAATACTTTGAGTGAAACCAAATTTTTTTTTGGCGGAAAAATGATTATTTTTGGAGTTCTGGTTGCCCGCGCAAGAGTTTTGTTACGCAGCTTACAAATTTTCTTGATCGGAGAAATATTTACAACGGTACAAGCGAGTAAATTTTGTGAAGTGCCCACAACCCCCCTGCCGCCCTCGCTAACAGAAAAAAATCCTCACTAACAACCGAACTATCAATGAAAATACATAGAACTCCAGAACTATGCAAGAGGCAACTGGAACTGATTTTCATTTATTACCTCCAACTGAGCAGTAGGTCAATGACACGATGGAACGGTTTGAGTGAAACCAAAATTCTTTTTCTCGGTAAAATGATTTTTTTTCGGAGTTTTGATTGCCCCCGCAATAGTTCTATTAAATTGCTTTACAACTTTTTTTGATGAGACAAATATTTACAATGGTACACTCGAGTAAGTTTTATGAAGTTGCCCCACCCCCCACCGGTCCCAAATGGAAGAAAATCGCTACTAAGCACCGAACTATCGATGAAATGTACATAGAACTCCAGAACTATGAAAGAGGCAACTAGAACTTATTTTCATTTATTACCTCCAACTGAGCAGTAGGTCAATGGCACGATGGAATGCTTTGAGTGAAACCAAATTTTTTTTTCGGAAAAATGAATTTTTACTCGGAGTTCTGCTTGCCCCCGCAAGAGTTCTGTTAAAAAGCTTTAGAACTTTATTTGATCAGACAAATATTTACAACGGTACACGCGAGTAAAATTTGTGAAGTGCCCCCAACCCCCCTGGTGCCGCCGCTAACAGAAAAAAATCCTCACTACCAACCGAACTATCAATGAAAATACATAGAACCCCAGAAATATGCAAGAGGCAACTGGAACTGATTTTCATTTATTACCTCCAACTGAGCAGTAGGTCAA
Organism: Ophion slaviceki; assembly: GCA_944452715.1. Taxonomy (NCBI): domain Eukaryota; kingdom Metazoa; phylum Arthropoda; class Insecta; order Hymenoptera; family Ichneumonidae; genus Ophion; species Ophion slaviceki. Next base: position 25,017,186 of record OX101794.1, read on the forward strand.
TGGCACGATGGAATGCTTTGAGTGAAACCAAATTTTTTTTTCGGAAAAATGAATTTTTACTCGGAGTTCCGCTTGCCCGCGCAAAAGTTCTGTTAAAAAGCTTTAGAACTTTTTTTGATCAGACCAATATTTATAACGGTACACGCGAGTAAAATTTGTGTAGTGCCCCCCCTGCCGCCGACACTAACAGAAAAAAATCCTTACTAACAACCGAACTATCAATGAATATACATAGCACTCCAGAACTATGGGAGAGGCAGCTAGGACTGCGTCTCGTTTTCTACCTCCGACTGAGCAGTAAATTGATGGCACGATCGAATACTTTGAGTGAAACCAAAGTTTTTTTTGTCGGAAAAATAATTTTTTTTTCGGAGTTCTGGTTGCCTTCGCAAGAGTTCTGGTCAATAGGTTTTAATTTTTTTTTGAACAGACGAATATTTACATAAGCACACTCGAAAAAGTTTTATGAAGTTTCCCCGCACCGCCCTAACGGAAAAAAATCGTTACTACGAACCGAACTATGCATGAAATGTACATAGAACTCCAGAACTATGCAAGAGCCAACAAGAACTGGTTTTTATTTATTACCTTTAACTGAGCAGTAGATCGATGGCACGATGGAATGCTTTGAGTGAAACGAAATTTTTTTTTCGGAAAAATGAATTTTTCCTCGGAGTCCTGCTTGCCCCCGCAAGAGTTCTGTTAAAAAGCTTTAGAACTTTTTTTGATCAGACCTATATTTACAACGGTACACGCGAGTAAATGTTGTGAAGTACCCCTGCCTGCCGCCGCCGCTAACAGAAAAAAATCGTTACCAACAACCGAACTATCAACGAAAATACATAGAACCCCAGAACTATGCGAGAGGCAACTGGAACTGATTTTCATTTATTACCTCCAACTGAGCAGTAGGTCAATGGCACGATGGAATGCTTTGAGTGAAACCAAATTTCTTTTTCTCGGAAAAAGGATTTTTCTTCGGAGTTTTGATTGCCCCCGCAATAGTTCTGTTAAATTGCTTTACAACTTTTTTTGATGAGACAAATATTTACAACGGTACACTCGAGTAAGTTTTATGAAGTTGCCCCCCACCCCCCGCCGGTCCCGAATGAAAGAAAATCGTTACTAAGCACCGAACTATCGATGAAATGTACATAGAACTCCAGAATTATGCAAGAGGCAACTAGAACTTATTTTCATTTATTACCTCCAACTGAGCAGTAGGTCAATGGCACGACGGAATGCTTTGAGTGAAACCAAATTTTTTTTTCGGAAAAATGACTTTTTACTCGGAGTTCTGCTTGCCCCCGCAAGAGTTCTGTTAAAAAGCTTTAGAACTTTTTTTGATCAGACCAATATTTACAACGGTACACGCGAGTAAAATTTGTGGAGGGCCCCCCCGCTGCCATCTCCACTTACAGAAAAAAATCCTCACTAACAACCGAACTATCAATGAAAATACATAGAACTCCAGAACTATGCAAGAGGCGACTGGACCTGATTTTCATTTATTACCTCCAACTGAGCAGTAGGTCAATGGCACGATGGAATGTTTGAGTGAAACCAAATTATTTTTTCGGAAAAATGGATTTTTACTCGGAGTTCTGCTTGCCCCCGCAAGAGTTCTGTTAAAAAGCTTTAGAATTTTTTTTGATCAGACCAATATATACAACGGTACACATGAGTAAATTTTGTGAAGTGCCCCCCCCCCCTAGACGCCGCCGCTAACAGAAAAAAATCCTTACTAACAACCGAACTATCAATGAAAATACATAGAACTCCAGAACTATGGGAGTGGCAGATAGGACTACGTCTCGTTTTCTACCTCCGACTGCGCAGTAAATTGATGGCACGATGGAATACTTTGAGTGAAACCAAATTTTTTTTTGTCGGAAAAATCATTTTTTTTGGAGTTCTGGTTGCCCGCGCAAGAGTTTTGTTACGCAGCTTACAAATTTTCTTGATCGGAGAAATATTTACAACGGTACACGCGAGTAAATTTTGGGAAGTGCCCCCAACCCCCCTGCCGACCCCGGTAACAGAAAAAAATCCTCACTAACAACCGAACTATCAATGAAAATACATAGAACTCCAGAATTATGCAAGAGGCAACTAGAACTTATTTTCATTTATTACCTCCAACTGAGCAGTAGGTCAATGGCACGACGGAATGCTTTGAGTGAAACCAAATTTTTTTCTCGGAAAAATGAACTTTTACTCGGAGTTCTGCTTGCCCCCGCAAGAGTTCTGTTAAAAAGCTTTAGACCTTTTTTTGATCAGACCTATATTTACAACGGTACACGCGAGTAAATGTTGTGAAGTACCCCTGCCTGCCGCCACCGCCAACAGAAAAAAATCGTTACCAACAACCGAACTATCAACGAAAATACATAGAACTCCAGAACTATGCGAGAGGCAACTGGAACTGATTTTCATTTATTACCTCCAACTGAGCAGTAGGTCAATGGCACGATGGAATGCTTTGAGTGAAACCAAATTTCTTTTTCTCGGAAAAATGATTTTTCTTCGGAGTTTTGATTGCATCCGCAATAGTTCTGTTAAATTGCTTTACAACTTTTTTTCATGAGACAAATATTTACAACGGTACACTCGAGTAAGTTTTATGAAGTTGCCCCCCCCCCGCCGGTCCCGAATGAAATAAAATCGTTACTAAGCACCGAACTATCGATGAAATGTACATAGAACTCCAGAACGATGCAAGAGGCAACTAGAACTTATTTTCATTTATTACCTCCAACTGAGCAGTAGGTCAATGGCACGACGGAATGCTTTGAGTGAAACCAAATTTTTTTTTCGGAAAAATGAATTTTTACTCGGAGTTCTGCTTGCCCCCGCAAGAGTTCTGTTAAAAAGCTTTAGAACTTTTTTCGATCAGACCAATATTTACAACGGTACACGCGAGTAAAATTTGTGGAGTGCCCCCCCGCTGCCATCTCCACTTACAGAACAAAATCCTCACTAACAACCGAACTATCAATGAAAATACATAGAACTCCAGAACTATGCAAGAGGCAACTGGAACTGATTTTCATTTATTACCTCCAACTGAGCAGTAGGTCAATGGCACGATGGAATGCTTTGAGTGAAACCAAATTTTTTTTTCGGAAAAATGAATTTTTACTCAGAGTTCTGCTTGCCCCCGCAAGAGTTCTGTTAAAAAGCTTTAGAACTTTATTTGATCAGACAAATATTTACAACGGTACACGCGAGTAAAATTTGTGGAGTGCCCCCCCGCTGCCATCTCCACTTACAGAAAAAAATCCTCACTAACAACCGAACTATCAATGAAAATACATAGAACTCCAGAACTATGCAAGAGGCAACTGGAACTGATTTTCATTTATTACCTCCAACTGAGCAGTAGGTCAATGGCACGATGGAATGCTTTGAGTGAAACCAAATTTTTTTTTCGGAAAAATGAATTTTTACTCGGAGTTCTGCTTGCCCCCGCAAGAGTTCTGTTAAAAAGCTTTAGAACTTTTTTTGATTAGACCAATATTTACAACGGTACACGCGAGTAAATTTTGTGAAGTGCCCCCCCCCCCCAGGCGCCGCCGCTAACAGAAAAAAATCCTTACTAACAACCGAACTATCAATGAAAATACATAAAAGTCCAGAACTATGGGAGTGGCAGATAGGACTAGAAACCAAGTTTTTTTTTGTCGGAAAAATGATTTTTTTTGGAGTTCTGGTTGCCCGCGCAAGAGTTTTGTTACGCAGCTTACAAATTTTCTTGATCGGAGAAATATTTACAACGGTACACGCGAGTAAATTTTGGGAAGTGCCCCCAACCCCCCTGCCGACCCCGCTAACAGAAAAAAATCCTCACTAACAACCGAACTATCAATGAAAATACATAGAACTCCAGAACTATGCAAGAGGCAACTGGAACTGATTTTCATTTATTACCTCCAACTGAGCAGTAGGTCAATGGCACGATGGAATGCTTTGAGTGAAACCAAATTTTTTTTTCTCGGAAAAATGATTTTTTTTCGGAGTTTTGATTGCCCCCGCAATAGTTCTGTTAAATTGCTTTACAACTTTATTTGATGAGACAAATATTTACAACGGTACACTCGAGTAAGTTTTATGAAGTTGCCCCCCCCCCCCGAGCTGGTCCCAAATGAAAAAAAATCGTTACTAAGCACCGAACTATCGACTAAGTGTAGATAGAAGTCCAGAACTATGCAAGAGGCAACTAGAAGTTATTTTCATTTATTACCTCAAACTGAGCAGTATATAGATGGCACGATGAATAGCTTTGAGTGAAACCAAATTTTTTTTTTGGAAAAATGAAGTTTTCCTCGGAGTTCTGCTTGCCCCCGCAAGAGTTCTGTTAAAAAGCTTTAGAACTTTTTTTGATCAGACCAATATTTACAACGGTACACGCGAGTAAAATTTGTGAAGTGCCCCTCCCCCTGCCGCCGCGGCTAACAGAAAAAAATCCTTACTAACAACCGAACTATCAATGAATATACATAGCACTCCAGAACTATGGGAGAGGCAGCTAGGACTGCGTCTCGTTTTCTACCTCCGACTGAGCAGTAAATTGATGGCACGATCGAATACTTTGAGTGAAACCAAAGTTTTTTTTGTCGGAAAAATAATTTTTTTTTCGGAGTTCTGGTTGCCTTCGCAAGAGTTCTGGTCAATAGGTTTTAACCTTTTTTTGAACAGACGAATATTTACATAAGCACACTCGAAAAAGTTTTATGAAGTTTCCCCGCACCGCCCTAACGGAAAAAAATCGTTACTACGAACCGAACTATGCATGAAATGTACATAGAACTCCAGAACTATGCAAGAGCCAACAAGAACTGGTTTTTATTTATTACCTTTAACTGAGCAGTAGATCGATGGCACGATGGAATGCTTTGAGTGAAACGAAATTTTTTTTTCGGAAAAATGAATTTTTCCTCGGAGTCCTGCTTGCCCCCGCAAGAGTTCTGTTAAAAAGCTTTAGAACTTTTTTTGATCAGACCTATATTTACAACGGTACACGCGAGTAAATGTTGTGAAGTACCCCTGCCTGCCGCCGCCGCTAACAGAAAAAAATCGTTACCAACAACCGAACTATCAACGAAAATACATAGAACCCCAGAACTATGCGAGAGGCAACTGGAACTGATTTTCATTTATTACCTCCAACTGAGCAGTAGGTCAATGGCACGATGGAATGCTTTGAGTGAAACCAAATTTCTTTTTCTCGGAAAAAGGATTTTTCTTCGGAGTTTTGATTGCCCCCGCAATAGTTCTGTTAAATTGCTTTACAACTTTGTTTGATGAGACAAATATTTACAACGGTACACTCGAGTAAGTTTTATGAAGTTGCCCCCCACCCCCCGCCGGTCCCGAATGAAAGAAAATCGTTACTAAGCACCGAACTATCGATGAAATGTACATAGAACTCCAGAATTATGCAAGAGGCAACTAGAACTTATTTTCATTTATTACCTCCAACTGAGCAGTAGGTCAATGGCACGACGGAATGCTTTGAGTGAAACCAAATTTTTTTTTCGGAAAAATGACTTTTTACTCGGAGTTCTGCTTGCCCCCGCAAGAGTTCTGTTAAAAAGCTTTAGAACTTTTTTTGATCAGACCAATATTTACAACGGTACACGCGAGTAAAATTTGTGGAGGGCCCCCCCGCTGCCATCTCCACTTACAGAAAAAAATCCTCACTAACAACCGAACTATCAATGAAAATACATAGAACTCCAGAACTATGCAAGAGGCGACTGGACCTGATTTTCATTTATTACCTCCAACTGAGCAGTAGGTCAATGGCACGATGGAATGCTTTGAGTGAAACCAAATTATTTTTTCGGAAAAATGGATTTTTACTCGGAGTTCTGCTTGCCCCCGCAAGAGTTCTGTTAAAAAGCTTTAGAATTTTTTTTGATCAGACCAATATATACAACGGTACACGCGAGTAAATTTTGTGAAGTGCCCCCCCCCCCCCTAGACGCCGCCGCTAACAGAAAAAAATCCTTACTAACAACCGAACTATCAATGAAAATACATAGAACTCCAGAACTATGGGAGTGGCAGATAGGACTACGTCTCGTTTTCTACCTCCGACTGCGCAGTAAATTGATGGCACGATGGAATACTTTGAGTGAAACCAAATTTTTTTTTGTCGGAAAAATCATTTTTTTTGGAGTTCTGGTTGCCCGCGCAAGAGTTTTGTTACGCAGCTTACAAATTTTCTTGATCGGAGAAATATTTACAACGGTACACGCGAGTAAATTTTGGGAAGTGCCCCCAACCCCCCTGCCGACCCCGGTAACAGAAAAAAATCCTCACTAACAACCGAACTATCAATGAAAATACATAGAACTCCAGAACTATGCAAGAGGCAACTGGAACTTATTTTCATTTATTACCTCCAACTGAGCAGTAGGTCAATGGCACGATGGAATGCTTTGAGTGAAACCAAATTTTTTTCTCGGAAAAATGAACTTTTACTCGGAGTTCTGCTTGCCCCCGCAAGAGTTCTGTTAAAAAGCTTTAGACCTTTTTTTGATCAGACCTATATTTACAACGGTACACGCGAGTAAATGTTGTGAAGTACCCCTGCCTGCCGCCACCGCCAACAGAAAAAAATCGTTACCAACAACCGAACTATCAACGAAAATACATAGAACTCCAGAACTATGCGAGAGGCAACTGGAACTGATTTTCATTTATTACCTCCAACTGAGCAGTAGGTCAATGGCACGATGGAATGCTTTGAGTGAAACCAAATTTCTTTTTCTCGGAAAAATGATTTTTCTTCGGAGTTTTGATTGCATCCGCAATAGTTCTGTTAAATTGCTTTACAACTTTTTTTCATGAGACAAATATTTACAACGGTACACTCGAGTAAGTTTTATGAAGTTGCCCCCCCCCCCCCCCGCCGGTCCCGAATGAAATAAAATCGTTACTAAGCACCGAACTATCGATGAAATGTACATAGAACTCCAGAACTATGCAAGAGGCAACTAGAACTTATTTTCATTTATTACCTCCAACTGAGCAGTAGGTCAATGGCACGACGGAATGCTTTGAGTGAAACCAAATTTTTTTTTCGGAAAAATGAATTTTTACTCGGAGTTCTGCTTGCCCCCGCAAGAGATCTGTTAAAAAGCTTTAGAACTTTTTTCGATCAGACCAATATTTACAACGGTACACGCGAGTAAAATTTGTGGAGTGCCCCCCCGCTGCCATCTCCACTTACAGAACAAAATCCTCACTAACAACCGAACTATCAATGAAAATACATAGAACTCCAGAACTATGCAAGAGGCAACTGGAACTGATTTTCATTTATTACCTCCAACTGAGCAGTAGGTCAATGGCACGATGGAATGCTTTGAGTGAAACCAAATTTTTTTTTCGGAAAAATGAATTTTTACTCAGAGTTCTGCTTGCCCCCGCAAGAGTTCTGTTAAAAAGCTTTAGAACTTTATTTGATCAGACAAATATTTACAACGGTACACGCGAGTAAAATTTGTGGAGTGCCCCCCCGCTGCCATCTCCACTTACAGAAAAAAATCCTCACTAACAACCGAACTATCAATGAAAGTACATAGAACTCCAGAACTATGCAAGAGGCAACTGGAACTGATTTTCATTTATTACCTCCAACTGAGCAGTAGGTCAATGGCACGATGGAATGCTTTGAGTGAAACCAAATTTTTTTTTCGGAAAAATGAATTTTTACTCGGAGTTCTGCTTGCCCCCGCAAGAGTTCTGTTAAAAAGCTTTAGAACTTTTTTTGATTAGACCAATATTTACAACGGTACACGCGAGTAAATTTTGTGAAGTGCCCCCCCCCCCAGGCGCCGCCGCTAACAGAAAAAAATCCTTACTAACAACCGAACTATCAATGAAAATACATAAAAGTCCAGAACTATGGGAGTGGCAGATAGGACTAGAAACCAAATTTTTTTTTGTCGGAAAAATGATTTTTTTTGGAGTTCTGGTTGCCCGCGCAAGAGTTTTGTTACGCAGCTTACAAATTTTCTTGATCGGAGAAATATTTACAACGGTACACGCGAGTAAATTTTGGGAAGTGCCCCCAACCCCCCTACCGACCCCGCTAACAGAAAAAAATCCTCACTAACAACCGAACTATCAATGAAAATACATAGAACTCCAGAACTATGCAAGAGGCAACTGGAACTGATTTTCATTTATTACCTCCAACTGAGCAGTAGGTCAATGGCACGATGGAATGCTTTGAGTGAAACCAAATTTTTTTTTCTCGGAAAAATGATTTTTTTTCGGAGTTTTGATTGCCCCCGCAATAGTTCTGTTAAATTGCTTTACAACTTTATTTGATGAGACAAATATTTACAACGGTACACTCGAGTAAGTTTTATGAAGTTGCCCCCCCCCCCCCCCGAGCTGGTCCCAAATGAAAAAAAATCGTTACTAAGCACCGAACTATCGACTAAGTGTAGATAGAAGTCCAGAACTATGCAAGAGGCAACTAGAAGTTATTTTCATTTATTACCTCAAACTGAGCAGTATATAGATGGCACGATGAATAGCTTTGAGTGAAACCAAATTTTTTTTTTGGAAAAATGAAGTTTTCCTCGGAGTTCTGCTTGCCCCCGCAAGAGTTCTGTTAAAAAGCTTTAGAACTTTTTTTGATCAGACCAATATTTACAACGGTACACGCGAGTAAAATTTGTGAAGTGCCCCTCCCCCTGCCGCCACCGCTAACAGAAAAAAATCCTTACTAACAACCGAACTATCAATGAATATACATAGAACTCCAGAACTATGGGAGAGGCTGCTAGGACTGCGTCTCGTTTTCTACCTCCGACTGAGCAGTAAATTGATGGCACGATGTAATGCTTTGAGTGAAACCAACATTTGTTTTGTCGGAAAAATAATTTTTTTTTTTGGAGTTCTGGTTGCCCCCGCAAGAGTTCTGGTCAATAGCTTTCAAACTTTTTTTTAACAGACGAATATTTACACAAGTACACTCGAAAAAGTTTTATGAAGTTGCCCCGCACCGCCCTAGCGGAAAAAAATCGTTACTACGAAACGAACTATTCATGAAATGTACATAGAACTCCAGAACTATGCAAGAGCCAACAAGAACTGGTTTCATTTATTACCTCCAACTGAGCAGTAGATCGATGGCACGATGGAATGCTTTGAGTGAAACGAAATTTTTTTTTCGGAAAAATGAATTTTTCTTCGGAGTTCTGCTTGCCCCCGCGAGAGTTCTGTTAAAAAGCTTGAGAACTTTTTTTGATCAGACCAATATTTACAACGGTACACGCGAGTAAATTTTGTGAAGGGCCCCCCCCCCCAGCCGCCACCGCTAACAGAAAAAAATCCTTACTAACAACCGAACTATCAATGAAAATCCATAGAACTCCAGAACTATGGGAGAGGCAGCTAGGACTACGTCTCGTTTTCTACCTCCGACTGAGCAGTGAATTGATGGCACGATGGAATACTTTGAGTGAAACCAAATTTTTTTTTGGCGGAAAAATGATTATTTTTGGAGTTCTGGTTGCCCGCCCAAGAGTTTTGTTACGCAGCTTACAAATTTGCTTCATCGGAGAAATATTTACAACGGTACAAGCGAGTAAATTTTGTGAAGTGCCCCCAACCCCCCTGCCGCCCTCGCTAACAGAAAAAAATCCTCACTAACAACCGAACTATCAATGAAAATACATAGAACTCCAGAACTATGCAAGAGGCAACTGGAACTGATTTTCATTTATTACCTCCAACTGAGCAGTAGGTCAATGACACGATGGAACGGTTTGAGTGAAACCAAAATTCTTTTTCTCGGTAAAATGATTTTTTTTCGGAGTTTTGATTGCCCCCGCAATAGTTCTATTAAATTGCTTTACAACTTTTTTTGATGAGACAAATATTTACAATGGTACACTCGAGTAAGTTTTATGAAGTTGCCCCACCCCCCACCGGTCCCTAATGGAAGAAAATCGCTACTAAGCACCGAACTATCGATGAAATGTACATAGAACTCCAGAACTATGAAAGAGGCAACTAGAACTTATTTTCATTTATTACCTCCAACTGAGCAGTAGGTCAATGGCACGACGGAATGCTTTGAGTGAAACCAAATTTTTTTTTCGGAAAAATGAATTTTTACTCGGAGTTCTGCTTGCCCCCGCAAGAGTTCTGTTAAAAAGCTTTAGAACTTTTTTTGATCAGACCAATATTTACAACGGTACACGCGAGTAAAATTTGTGGAGGGCCCCCCCGCTGCCATCTCCACTTACAGAAAAAAATCCTCACTAACAACCGAACTATCAATGAAAATACATAGAACTCCAGAACTATGCAAGAGGCAACTGGACCTGATTTTCATTTATTACCTCCAACTGAGCAGTAGGTCAATGGCACGATGGAATGTTTGAGTGAAACCAAATTTCTTTTCCTCGGTAAAATGATTTTTTTTCGGAGTTTTGATTGCCCCCGCAATAGTTCTATTAAATTGCTTTGAAACTTTTTTTGATGAGACAAATATTTACAACGGTACACTCGAGTAAGTTTTATGAAGTTGCCCCACCCCCCACCGGTCCCTAATGGAAGAAAATCGCTACTAAGCACCGAACTATCGATGAAATGTACATAGAACTCCAGAACTATGAAAGAGGCAACTAGAACTTATTTTCATTTATTGCCTCCAACTGAGCAGTAGGTCAATGGCACGATGGAATGCTTTGAGTGAAACCAAATTTTTTTTTCGGAAAAATGAATTTTTACTCGGAGTTCTGCTTGCCCCCGCAAGAGTTCTGTTAAAAAGAGTTAGAACTTTATTTGATCAGACAAATATTTACAACGGTACACGCGAGTAAAATTTGTGGAGTGCCCCCCCGCTGCCATCTCCACTTACAGAAAAAAATCCTCACTAACAACCGAACTATCAATGAAAATACATAGAACTCCAGAACTATGCAAGAGGCAACTGGAACTGATTTTCATTTATTACCTCCAACTGAGCAGTAGGTCAATGGCATGATGGAATGCTTTGAGTGAAACCAAATTTTTTTTTCGGAAAAATGAATTTTTACTCGGAGTTCTGCTTGCCCCCGCAAGAGTTCTGTTAAAAAGCTTTAGAACTTTTTTTGATCAGACCAATATTTACAACGGTACACGCGAGTAAATTTTGTGAAGTGCCCCCCCCCCCCCCCCCACAGGCGCCGCCGCTAACAGAAAAAAATCCTTACTAACAACCGAACTATCAATGAAAATACATAAATCTCAAGAACTATGGGAGTGGCAGATAGGACTAGAAACCAAATTTTTTTTGTCGGAAAAATGATTTTTTTTGGAGTTCTGGTTGCCCGCGCAAGAGTTTTGTTACGCAGCTTACAAATTTTCTTGATCGGAGAAATATTTGCAACGGTACACGCGAGTAAATTTTGGGAAGTGCCCCCAACCCCCCTGCCGACCCCGCTAACAGAAAAAAATCCTCACTAACAACCGAACTATCAATGAAAATACATAGAACTCCAGAACTATGCAAGAGGCAACTGGAACTGATTTTCATTTATTACCTCCAACTGAGCAGTAGGTCAATGGCACGATGGAATGCTTTGAGTGAAACCAAATTTTTTTTTCTCGGAAAAATGATTTTTTTTCGGAGTTTTGATTGCCCCCGCAATAGTTCTGTTAAATTGCTTTACAACTTTATTTGATGAGACAAATATTTACAACGGTACACTCGAGTAAGTTTTATGAAGTTGCCCCCCCCCCCCCCCCCGAGCCGGTCCCTAATGAAAAAAAATCGTTACTAAGCACCGAACTATCGACTGAGTGTAGATAGAAGTCCAGAACTATGCAAGAGGCAACTAGAAGTTATTTTCATTTATTACCTCAAACTGAGCAGTATATAGATGGCACGATGAATAGCTTTGAGTGAAACCAAATTTTTTTTTTGGAAAAATGAAGTTTTCCTCGGAGTTCTGCTTGCCCCCGCAAGAGTTCTGTTAAAAAGCTTTAGAACTTTTTTTGATCAGACCAATATTTACAACGGTACACGCGAGTAAAATTTGTGAAGTGCCCCTCCCCCTGCCGCCGCCGCTAACAGAAAAAAATCCTTACTAACAACCGAACTATCAATGAATATACATAGAACTCCAGAACTATGGGAGAGGCTGCTAGGACTGCGTCTCGTTTTCTACCTCCGACTGAGCAGTAAATTGATGGCACGATGTAATGCTTTGAGTGAAACCAACATTTGTTTTGTCAGAAAAATAATTTTTTTTTCGGAGTTCTGGTTGCCCCCGCAAGAGTTCTGGTCAATAGCTTTCAAACTTTTTTTTAACAGACGAATATTTACACAAGTACACTCGAAAAAGTTTTATGAAGTTGCCCCGCACCGCCCTAGCGGAAAAAAATCGTTACTACGAAACGAACTATTCATGAAATGTACATAGAACTCCAGAACTATGCAAGAGCCAACAAGAACTGGTTTCATTTATTACCTCCAACTGAGCAGTAGATCGATGGCACGATGGAATGCTTTGAGTGAAACGAAATTTTTTTTTCGGAAAAATGAATTTTTCTTCGGAGTTCTGCTTGCCCCCGCGAGAGTTCTGTTAAAAAGCTTGAGAACTTTTTTTGATCAAACCAATATTTACAACGGTACACGCGAGTAAATTTTGTGAAGTGCCCCCCCCCCAGCCGCCGCCGCTAACAGAAAAAAATCCTTACTAACAACCGAACTATCAATGAAAATCCATAGAACTCCAGAACTATGGGAGAGGCAGCTAGGACTACGTCTCGTTTTCTACCTCCGACTGAGCAGTGAATTGATGGCACGATGGAATACTTTGAGTGAAACCAAATTTTTTTTTGGCGGAAAAATGATTATTTTTGGAGTTCTGGTTGCCCGCCCAAGAGTTTTGTTACGCAGCTTATAAATTTTCTTGATCGGAGAAATATTTACAACGGTACAAGCGAGTAAATTTTGTGAAGTGCCCCCAACCCCCCTGCCGCCCTCGCTAACAGAAAAAAATCCTCACTAACAACCGAACTATCAATGAAAATACATAGAACTCCATAACTATGCAAGAGGCAACTGGAACTGATTTTCATTTATTACCTCCAACTGAGCAGTAGGTCAATGACACGATGGAACAGTTTGAGTGGAACCAAATTTCTTTTTCTCGGTAAAATGATTTTTTTTCGGAGTTTTGATTGCCCCCGCAATAGTTCTATTAAATTGCTTGACAACTTTTTTTGATGAGACAAATATTTACAACGGTACACTCGAGTAAGTTTTATGAAGTTGCCCCACCCCCCACCGGTCCCTAATGGAAGAAAATCGCTACTAAGCACCGAACTATCGATGAAATGTACATAGAACTCCAGAACTATGAAAGAGGCAACTAGAACTTATTTTCATTTATTACCTCCAACTGAGCAGTAGGTCAATGGCATGATGGAATGCTTTGAGTGAAACCAAATTTTTTTTTCGGAAAAATGAATTTTTACTCGGAGTTCTGCTTGCCCCCGCAAGAGTTCTGTTAAAAAGCTTTAGAACTTTATTTGATCAGACAAATATTTACAACGGTACACGCGAGTAAAATTTGTGAAGTGCCCCCAACCCCCCTGGTGCCCCCGCTAACAGAAAAAAATCCTCACTACCAACCGAACTATCAATGAAAATACATAGAACTCCAGAAATATGCAAGAGGCAACTGGTACTGATTTTCATTTATTACCTCCAACTGAGCAGTAGGTCAATGGCACGATGGAATGCTTTGAGTGAAACCAAATTTTTTTTTCGGAAAAATGAATTTTTACTCGGAGTTCCGCTTGCCCCCGCAAAAGTTCTGTTAAAAAGCTTTAGAACTTTTTTTGATCAGACCAATATTTATAACGGTACACGCGAGTAAAATTTGTGTAGTGCCCCCCCTGCCGCCGACACTAACAGAAAAAAATCCTTACTAACAACCGAACTATCAATGAATATACATAGCACTCCAGAACTATGGGAGAGGCAGCTAGGACTGCGTCTCGTTTTCTACCTCCGACTGAGCAGTAAATTGACGGCACGATCGAATACTTTGAGTGAAACCAAAGTTCTTTTTGTCGGAAAAATAATTTTTTTTTCGGAGTTCTGGTTGCCTTCGCAAGAGTTCTGGTCAATAGGTTTTAACCTTTTTTTGAACAGACGAATATTTACATAAGCACACTCGAAAAAGTTTTATGAAGTTGCCCCGCACCGCCCTAACGGAAAAAAATCGTTACTACGAACCGAACTATGCATGAAATGTACATAGAACTCCAGAACTATGCAAGAGCCAACAAGAACTGGTTTTTATTTATTACCTCCAACTGAGCAGTAGATCGATGGCACGATGGAATGCTTTGAGTGAAACGAAATTTTTTTTTCGGAAAAATGAATTTTTCCTCGGAGTCCTGCTTGCCCCCGCAAGAGTTCTGTTAAAAAGCTTTAGAACTTTTTTTGATCAGACCAATATTTACAACGGTACACGCGAGTAAATTTTGTGAAGTGCCCCCCCCCGGCGCCGCCGCGAACAGAAAAAAATCCTTCCTAACAACCGAACTATCAATGAAAATACATAGAACTCCAGAACTATGAGAGAGGCAGATAGGACTACGTCTGGTTTTCTACCTCCGACTGCGCAGTAAATTGATGGCACGATGGAATACTTTGAGTGAAACCAAATTTTTTTTTGTCGGAAAAATGATTTTTTTTGGAGTTCTGGTTGCCCGCGCAAGAGTTTTGTTACGCAGCTTACAAATTTTCTTGATCGGAGAAATATTTACAACGGTACACGCGAGTAAATTTTGTGAAGTGCCCCCAACCCCCCTGCCGCCCTCGCTAACAGAAAAAAATCCTCACTAACAACCGAACTATCAATGAAAATACATAGAACTCCAGAACAATGCAAGAGGCAACTGGAACTGATTTTCATTTATTACCTCCAACTGAGCAGTAGGTCAATGGCACGATGGAATGCTTTGAGTGAAACCAAATTTCTTTTTCTCGGAAAAATGATTTTTCTTCGGAGTTTTGATTGCCCCCGCAATAGTTCTGTTAAATTGCTTTACAACTTTTTTTGATGAGACAAATATTTACAACGGTACACTCGAGTAAGTTTTATGAAGTTGCCCCCCCCACCGGTCACGAATGAAAGAAAATCGTTACTAAGCACCGAACTATCGGTGAAATGTACATAGAACTCCAGAACTATGCAAGAGGCAACTAGAACTTATTTTCATTTATTACCTCCAACTGAGCAGTAGGTCAATGGCACGACGGAATGCTTTGAGTGAAACCAAATTTTTTTTTCGGAAAAATGAATTTTTACTCGGAGTTCTGCTTGCCCCCGCAAGAGTTCTGTTAAAAAGCTTTAGAACTTTTTTTGATCAGACCAATATTTACAACGGTACACGCGAGTAAAATTTGTGGAGGGCCCCCCCGCTGCCATCTCCACTTACAGAAAAAAATCCTCACTAACAACCGAACTATCAATGAAAATACATAGAACTCCAGAACTATGCAAGAGGCAACTGGAACTGATTTTAATTTATTACCTCCAACTGAGCAGTAGGTCAATGGCACGATGGAATGCTTTGAGTGAAACCAAAGTTTTTTTTTCGGAAAAATGAACTTTTACTCGGAGTTCTGCTTGCCCCCGCAAGAGTTCTGTTAAAAAGCTTTAGAACTTTTTTTGATCAGACCTCTATTTACAACGGTACACGCGAGTAAATGTTGTGAAGTACCCCTGCCTGCCGCCACCGCCAACAGAAAAAAATCGTTACCAACAACCGAACTATCAACGAAAATACATAGAACTCCAGAACTATGCGAGAGGCAACTGGAACTGATTTTCATTTATTACCTCCAACTGAGCAGTAGGTCAATGGCACGATGGAATGCTTTGAGTGAAACCAAATTTTTTTTTCGGAAAAATGAACTTTTACTCGGAGTTCTGCCTGCCCCCGCAAGAGTTCTGTTAAAAAGCTTTAGAACTTTTCTCGATCAGACCAATATTTACAACGGTACACGCGAGTAATATTTGTGGAGTGCCCCCCCGCTGCCATCGCCACTTACAGAAAAAAATCCTCACTAACAACCGAACTATCAATGAAAATACATAGAACTCCAGAACTATGCAAGAGGCAACTGGAACTGATTTTAATTTATTACCTCCAACTGAGCAGTAGGTCAATGGCACGATGGAATGCTTTGAGTGAAACCAAATTTTTTTTTCGGAAAAATGAATTTTTACTCGGAGTTCTGCTTGCCCCCGCAAGAGTTCTGTTAAAAAGCTTTAGAACTTTTATTGATCAGACCAATATTTACAACGGTACACGCGAGTAAATTTTGTGAAGTGCCCCCCCCCCCCCCCAGGCGCCGCCGCTAACAGAAAAAAATCCTTACTAACAACCGAACTATCAATGAAAATACATAAAACTCCAGAACTATGGGAGTGGCAGATAGGACTACGTCTCGTTTTCTACCCCCGACTGCGCAGTAAATTGATGGCACGATGGAATACTTTGAGTGAAACCAAATTTTTTTTTGTCGGAAAAATGATTTTTTTTGGAGTTCTGGTTGCCCGCGCAAGAGTTTTGTTACGCAGCTTACAAATTTTCTTGATCGGAGAAATATTTACAACGGTACACGCGAGTAAATTTTGGGAAGTGCCCCCAACCCCCCTTCCGGCCCCGCTAACAGAAAAAAATCCTCACTAACAACCGTACTATCAATGAAAATACATAGAACTCCAGAACTATGCAAGAGGCAACTGGAACTGATTTTCATTTATTACCTCCAACTGAGCAGTAGGTCAATGGCACGATGGAATGCTTTGAGTGAAACCAAATTTTTTTTTCTCGGAAAAATGATTTTTTTTCGGAGTTTTGATTGCCCCCGCAATAGTTCTGTTAAATTGCTTTACAACTTTATTTGATGAGACAAATATTTACAACGGTACACTCGAGTAAGTTTTATGAATTTGCCCCCCCCCCCCGAGCCGGTCCCTAATGAAAAAAAATCGTTACTAAGCACCGAACTATCGATGAAGTGTAGATAGAAGTCCAGAACTATGCAAGAGGCAACTAGAAGTTATTTTCATTTATTACCTCAAACTGAGCAGTATATCGATGGCACGATGAATAGCTTTGAGTGAAACCAAATTTTTTTTTTGGAAAAATGAAGTTTTCCTCGGAGTTCTGCTTGCCCCCGCAAGAGTTCTGTTAAAAAGCTTTAGAACTTTTTTTGATCAGACCAATATTTACAACGGTACACGCGAGTAAAATTTGTGAAGTGCCCCTCCCCCTGCCGCCGTCGCTAACAGAAAAAAATCCTTACTAACAACCGAACTATCAATGAATATACATAGAACTCCAGAACTATGGGAGAGGCAGCTAGGACTGCGTCTCGTTTTCTACCTCCGACTGAGCAGTAAATTGATGGCACGATGTAATGCTTTGAGTGAAACCAACATTTTTTTTGTCGGAAAAATAATTTTTTTTTCGGAGTTCTGGTTGCCCCCGCAAGAGTTCTGGTCAATAGCTTTCAAACTTTTTTTTAACAGACGAATATTTACACAAGTACACTGGAAAAAGTTTTATGAAGTTGCCCCGCACCGCCCTAGCGGAAAAAAATCGTTACTACGAAACGAACTATTCATGAAATGTACATAGAACTCCAGAACTATGCAAGAGCCAACAAGAACTGGTTTCATTTATTACCTCCAACTGAGCAGTAGATCAATGGCACGATGGAATGCTTTGAGTGAAACGAAATTTTTTTTTCGGAAAAATGAATTTTTCTTCGGAGTTCTGCTTGCCCCCGCGAGAGTTCTGTTAAAAAGCTTGAGAACTTTTTTTGATCAGACCAATATTTACAACGGTACACGCGAGTAAATTTTGTGAAAGGCCCCCCCCCCCAGCCGCCACCGCTAACAGAAAAAAATCCTTACTAACAACCGAACTATCAATGAAAATCCATAGAACTCCAGAACTATGGGAGAGGCAGCTAGGACTACGTCTCGTTTTCTACCTCCGACTGAGCAGTGAATTGATGGCACGATGGAATACTTTGAGTGAAACCAAATTTTTTTTTGGCGGAAAAAATGATTATTTTTGGAGTTCTGGTTGCCCGCGCAAGAGTTTTGTTACGCAGCTTACAAATTTTCTTGATCGGAGAAATATTTACAACGGTACAAGCGAGTAAATTTTGTGAAGTGCCCACAACCCCCCTGCCGCCCTCGCTAACAGAAAAAAATCCTCACTAACAACCGAACTATCAATGAAAATACATAGAACTCCAGAACTATGCAAGAGGCAACTGGAACTGATTTTCATTTATTACCTCCAACTGAGCAGTAGGTCAATGACACGATGGAACGGTTTGAGTGAAACCAAAATTCTTTTTCTCGGTAAAATGATTTTTTTTCGGAGTTTTGATTGCCCCCGCAATAGTTCTATTAAATTGCTTTACAACTTTTTTTGATGAGACAAATATTTACAATGGTACACACGAGTAAGTTTTATGAAGTTGCCCCACCCCCCACCGGTCCCTAATGGAAGAAAATCGCTACTAAGCACCGAACTATCGATGAAATGTACATAGAACTCCAGAACTATGAAAGAGGCAACTAGAACTTATTTTCATTTATTACCTCCAACTGAGCAGTAGGTCAATGGCACGATGGAATGCTTTGAGTGAAACCAAATTTTTTTTTCGGAAAAATGAATTTTTACTCGGAGTTCTGCTTGCCCCCGCAAGAGTTCTGTTAAAAAGCTTTAGAACTTTATTTGATCAGACAAATATTTACAACGGTACACGCGAGTAAAATTTGTGAAGTGCCCCCAACCCCCCTGGTGCCCCCGCTAACAGAAAAAAATCCTCACTACCAACCGAACTATCAATGAAAATACATAGAACCCCAGAAATATGCAAGAGGCAACTGGAACTGATTTTCATTTATTACCTCCAACTGAGCAGTAGGTCAATGGCACGATGGAATGCTTTGAGTGAAACCAAATTTTTTTTTCGGAAAAATGAATTTTTACTCGGAGTTCCGCTTGCCCGCGCAAAAGTTCTGTTAAAAAGCTTTAGAACTTTTTTTGATCAGACCAATATTTATAACGGTACACGCGAGTAAAATTTGTGTAGTGCCCCCCCTGCCGCCGACACTAACAGAAAAAAATCCTTACTAACAACCGAACTATCAATGAATATACATAGCACTCCAGAACTATGGGAGAGGCAGCTAGGACTGCGTCTCGTTTTCTACCTCCGACTGAGCAGTAAATTGATGGCACGATCGAATACTTTGAGTGAAACCAAAGTTTTCTTTGTCGGAAAAATAATTTTTTTTTCGGAGTTCTGGTTGCCTTCGCAAGAGTTCTGGTCAATAGGTTTTAACCTTTTTTTGAACAGACGAATATTTACATAAGCACACTCGAAAAAGTTTTATGAAGTTTCCCCGCACCGCCCTAACGGAAAAAAATCGTTACTACGAACCGAACTATGCATGAAATGTACATAGAACTCCAGAACTATGCAAGAGCCAACAAGAACTGGTTTTTATTTATTACCTTTAATTGAGCAGTAGATCGATGGCACGATGGAATGCTTTGAGTGAAACGAAATTTTTTTTTCGGAAAAATGAATTTTTCCTCGGAGTCCTGCTTGCCCCCGCAAGAGTTCTGTTAAAAAGCTTTAGAACTTTTTTTGATCAGACCTATATTTACAACGGTACACGCGAGTAAATGTTGTGAAGTACCCCTGCCTGCCGCCGCCGCTAACAGAAAAAAATCGTTACCAACAACCGAACTATCAACGAAAATACATAGAACCCCAGAACTATGCGAGAGGCAACTGGAACTGATTTTCATTTATTACCTCCAACTGAGCAGTAGGTCAATGGCACGATGGAATGCTTTGAGTGAAACCAAATTTCTTTTTCTCGGAAAAAGGATTTTTCTTCGGAGTTTTGATTGCCCCCGCAATAGTTCTGTTAAATTGCTTTACAACTTTTTTTGATGAGACAAATATTTACAACGGTACACTCGAGTAAGTTTTATGAAGTTGCCCCCCACCCCCCGCCGGTCCCGAATGAAAGAAAATCGTTACTAAGCACCGAACTATCGATGAAATGTACATAGAACTCCAGAATTATGCAAGAGGCAACTAGAACTTATTTTCATTTATTACCTCCAACTGAGCAGTAGGTCAATGGCACGACGGAATGCTTTGAGTGAAACCAAATTTTTTTTTCGGAAAAATGACTTTTTACTCGGAGTTCTGCTTGCCCCCGCAAGAGTTCTGTTAAAAAGCTTTAGAACTTTTTTTGATCAGACCAATATTTACAACGGTACACGCGAGTAAAATTTGTGGAGGGCCCCCCCGCTGCCATCTCCACTTACAGAAAAAAATCCTCACTAACAACCGAACTATCAATGAAAATACATAGAACTCCAGAACTATGCAAGAGGCAACTGGACCTGATTTTCATTTATTACCTCCAACTGAGCAGTAGGTCAATGGCACGATGGAATGTTTGAGTGAAACCAAATTATTTTTTCGGAAAAATGGATTTTTACTCGGAGTTCTGCTTGCCCCCGCAAGAGTTCTGTTAAAAAGCTTTAGAATTTTTTTTGATCAGACCAATATATACAACGGTACACGCGAGTAAATTTTGTGAAGTGCCCCCCCCCCCCCCCCTAGACACCGCCGCTAACAGAAAAAAATCCTTACTAACAACCGAACTATCAATGAAAATACATAGAACTCCAGAACTATGGGAGTGGCAGATAGGACTACGTCTCGTTTTCTACCTCCGACTGCGCAGTAAATTGATGGCACGATGGAATACTTTGAGTGAAACCAAATTTTTTTTTGTCGGAAAAATCATTTTTTTTGGAGTTCTGGTTGCCCGCGCAAGAGTTTTGTTACGCAGCTTACAAATT
Source organism: Ophion slaviceki (assembly GCA_944452715.1). Classification (NCBI taxonomy): domain Eukaryota; kingdom Metazoa; phylum Arthropoda; class Insecta; order Hymenoptera; family Ichneumonidae; genus Ophion; species Ophion slaviceki. The sequence continues at coordinate 25,038,153 of OX101794.1, forward strand.
TTCTTGATCGGAGAAATATTTACAACGGTACACGCGAGTAAATTTTGGGAAGTGCCCCCAACCCCCCTGCCGACCCCGGTAACAGAAAAAAATCCTCACTAACAACCGAACTATCAATGAAAATACATAGAACTCCAGAACTATGCAAGAGGCAACTGGAACTTATTTTCATTTATTACCTCCAACTGAGCAGTAGGTCAATGGCACGATGGAATGCTTTGAGTGAAACCAAATTTTTTTCTCGGAAAAATGAACTTTTACTCGGAGTTCTGCTTGCCCCCGCAAGAGTTCTGTTAAAAAGCTTTAGACCTTTTTTTGATCAGACCTATATTTACAACGGTACACGCGAGTAAATGTTGTGAAGTACCCCTGCCTGCCGCCGCCGCCAACAGAAAAAAATCGTTACCAACAACCGAACTATCAACGAAAATACATAGAACTCCAGAACTATGCAAGAGGCAACTGGAACTGATTTTCATTTATTACCTCCAACTGAGCAGTAGGTCAATGGCACGATGGAATGCTTTGAGTGAAACCAAATTTCTTTTTCTCGGAAAAATGATTTTTCTTCGGAGTTTTGATTGCATCCGCAATAGTTCTGTTAAATTGCTTTACAACTTTTTTTCATGAGACAAATATTTACAACGGTACACTCGAGTAAGTTTTATGAAGTTGCCCCCCCCCCCCGCCGGTCCCGAATGAAATAAAATCGTTACTAAGCACCGAACTATCGATGAAATGTACATAGAACTCCAGAACTATGCAAGAGGCAACTAGAACTTATTTTCATTTATTACCTCCAACTGAGCAGTAGGTCAATGGCACGACGGAATGCTTTGAGTGAAACCAAATTTTTTTTTCGGAAAAATGAATTTTTACTCGGAGTTCTGCTTGCCCCCGCAAGAGTTCTGTTAAAAAGCTTTAGAACTTTTTTCGATCAGACCAATATTTACAACGGTACACGCGAGTAAAATTTGTGGAGTGCCCCCCCGCTGCCATCTCCACTTACAGAACAAAATCCTCACTAACAACCGAACTATCAATGAAAATACATAGAACTCCAGAACTATGCAAGAGGCAACTGGAACTGATTTTCATTTATTACCTCCAACTGAGCAGTAGGTCAATGGCACGATGGAATGCTTTGAGTGAAACCAAATTTTTTTTTCGGAAAAATGAATTTTTACTCAGAGTTCTGCTTGCCCCCGCAAGAGTTCTGTTAAAAAGCTTTAGAACTTTATTTGATCAGACAAATATTTACAACGGTACACGCGAGTAAAATTTGTGGAGTGCCCCCCCGCTGCCATCTCCACTTACAGAAAAAAATCCTCACTAACAACCGAACTATCAATGAAAATACATAGAACTCCAGAACTATGCAAGAGGCAACTGGAACTGATTTTCATTTATTACCTCCAACTGAGCAGTAGGTCAATGGCACGATGGAATGCTTTGAGTGAAACCAAATTTTTTTTTCGGAAAAATGAATTTTTACTCGGAGTTCTGCTTGCCCCCGCAAGAGTTCTGTTAAAAAGCTTTAGAACTTTTTTTGATTAGACCAATATTTACAACGGTACACGCGAGTAAATTTTGTGAAGTGCCCCCCCCCCCCCCCAGGCGCCGCCGCTAACAGAAAAAAATCCTTACTAACAACCGAACTATCAATGAAAATACATAAAAGTCCAGAACTATGGGAGTGGCAGATAGGACTAGAAACCAAATTTTTTTTTGTCGGAAAAATGATTTTTTTTGGAGTTCTGGTTGCCCGCGCAAGAGTTTTGTTACGCAGCTTACAAATTTTCTTGATCGGAGAAATATTTACAACGGTACACGCGAGTAAATTTTGGGAAGTGCCCCCAACCCCCCTGCCGACCCCGCTAACAGAAAAAAATCCTCACTAACAACCGAACTATCAATGAAAATACATAGAACTCCAGAACTATGCAAGAGGCAACTGGAACTGATTTTCATTTATTACCTCCAACTGAGCAGTAGGTCAATGGCACGATGGAATGCTTTGAGTGAAACCAAATTTTTTTTTCTCGGAAAAATGATTTTTTTTCGGAGTTTTGATTGCCCCCGCAATAGTTCTGTTAAATTGCTTTACAACTTTATTTGATGAGACAAATATTTACAACGGTACACTCGAGTAAGTTTTATGAAGTTGCCCCCCCCCCCGAGCTGGTCCCAAATGAAAAAAAATCGTTACTAAGCACCGAACTATCGACTAAGTGTAGATAGAAGTCCAGAACTATGCAAGAGGCAACTAGAAGTTATTTTCATTTATTACCTCAAACTGAGCAGTATATAGATGGCACGATGAATAGCTTTGAGTGAAACCAAATTTTTTTTTTGGAAAAATGAAGTTTTCCTCGGAGTTCTGCTTGCCCCCGCAAGAGTTCTGTTAAAAAGCTTTAGAACTTTTTTTGATCAGACCAATATTTACAACGGTACACGCGAGTAAAATTTGTGAAGTGCCCCTCCCCCTGCCGCCACCGCTAACAGAAAAAAATCCTTACTAACAACCGAACTATCAATGAATATACATAGAACTCCAGAACTATGGGAGAGGCTGCTAGGACTGCGTCTCGTTTTCTACCTCCGACTGAGCAGTAAATTGATGGCACGATGTAATGCTTTGAGTGAAACCAACATTTGTTTTGTCGGAAAAATAATTTTTTTTTTGGAGTTCTGGTTGCCCCCGCAAGAGTTCTGGTCAATAGCTTTCAAACTTTTTTTTAACAGACGAATATTTACACAAGTACACTCGAAAAAGTTTTATGAAGTTGCCCCGCACCGCCCTAGCGGAAAAAAATCGTTACTACGAAACGAACTATTCATGAAATGTACATAGAACTCCAGAACTATGCAAGAGCCAACAAGAACTGGTTTCATTTATTACCTTCAACTGAGCAGTAGATCGATGGCACGATGGAATGCTTTGAGTGAAACGAAATTTTTTTTTCGGAAAAATGAATTTTTCTTCGGAGTTCTGCTTGCCCCCGCGAGAGTTCTGTTAAAAAGCTTGAGAACTTTTTTTGATCAGACCAATATTTACAACGGTACACGCGAGTAAATTTTGTGAAGGGCCCCCCCCCCAGCCGCCACCGCTAACAGAAAAAAATCCTTACTAACAACCGAAGTATCAATGAAAATCCATAGAACTCCAGAACTATGGGAGAGGCAGCTAGGACTACGTCTCGTTTTCTACCTCCGACTGAGCAGTGAATTGATGGCACGATGGAATACTTTGAGTGAAACCAAATTTTTTTTTGGCGGAAAAATGATTATTTTTGGAGTTCTGGTTGCCCGCCCAAGAGTTTTGTTACGCAGCTTACAAATTTGCTTGATCGGAGAAATATTTACAACGGTACAAGCGAGTAAATTTTGTGAAGTGCCCCCAACCCCCCTGCCGCCCTCGCTAACAGAAAAAAATCCTCACTAACAACCGAACTATCAATGAAAATACATAGAACTCCAGAACTATGCAAGAGGCAACTGGAACTGATTTTCATTTATTACCTCCAACTGAGCAGTAGGTCAATGACACGATGGAACGGTTTGAGTGAAACCAAAATTCTTTTTCTCGGTAAAATGATTTTTTTCGGAGTTTTGATTGCCCCCGCAATAGTTCTATTAAATTGCTTTACAACTTTTTTTGATGAGACAAATATTTACAATGGTACACTCGAGTAAGTTTTATGAAGTTGCCCCACCCCCCACCGGTCCCTAATGGAAGAAAATCGCTACTAAGCACCGAACTATCGATGAAATGTACATAGAACTCCAGAACTATGAAAGAGGCAACTAGAACTTATTTTCATTTATTACCTCCAACTGAGCAGTAGGTCAATGGCACGACGGAATGCTTTGAGTGAAACCAAATTTTTTTTTCGGAAAAATGAATTTTTACTCGGAGTTCTGCTTGCCCCCGCAAGAGTTCTGTTAAAAAGCTTTAGAACTTTTTTTGATCAGACCAATATTTACAACGGTACACGCGAGTAAAATTTGTGGAGGGCCCCCCCGCTGCCATCTCCACTTACAGAAAAAAATCCTCACTAACAACCGAACTATCAATGAAAATACATAGAACTCCAGAACTATGCAAGAGGCAACTGGACCTGATTTTCATTTATTACCTCCAACTGAGCAGTAGGTCAATGGCACGATGGAATGTTTGAGTGAAACCAAATTTCTTTTCCTCGGTAAAATGATTTTTTTCGGAGTTTTGATTGCCCCCGCAATAGTTCTATTAAATTGCTTTGAAACTTTTTTTGATGAGACAAATATTTACAACGGTACACTCGAGTAAGTTTTATGAAGTTGCCCCACCCCCCACCGGTCCCTAATGGAAGAAAATCGCTACTAAGCACCGAACTATCGATGAAATGTACATAGAACTCCAGAACTATGAAAGAGGCAACTAGAACTTATTTTCATTTATTGCCTCCAACTGAGCAGTAGGTCAATGGCACGATGGAATGCTTTGAGTGAAACCAAATTTTTTTTTCGGAAAAATGAATTTTTACTCGGAGTTCTGCTTGCCCCCGCAAGAGTTCTGTTAAAAAGAGTTAGAACTTTATTTGATCAGACAAATATTTACAACGGTACACGCGAGTAAAATTTGTGGAGTGCCCCCCCGCTGCCATCTCCACTTACAGAAAAAAATCCTCACTAACAACCGAACTATCAATGAAAATACATAGAACTCCAGAACTATGCAAGAGGCAACTGGAACTGATTTTCATTTATTACCTCCAACTGAGCAGTAGGTCAATGGCATGATGGAATGCTTTGAGTGAAACCAAATTTTTTTTTCGGAAAAATGAATTTTTACTCGGAGTTCTGCTTGCCCCCGCAAGAGTTCTGTTAAAAAGCTTTAGAACTTTTTTTGATCAGACCAATATTTACAACGGTACACGCGAGTAAATTTTGTGAAGTGCCCCCCCCCCCACAGGCGCCGCCGCTAACAGAAAAAAATCCTTACTAACAACCGAACTATCAATGAAAATACATAAAACTCAAGAACTATGGGAGTGGCAGATAGGACTAGAAACCAAATTTTTTTTGTCGGAAAAATGATTTTTTTTTGGAGTTCTGGTTGCCCGCGCAAGAGTTTTGTTACGCAGCTTACAAATTTTCTTGATCGGAGAAATATTTGCAACGGTACACGCGAGTAAATTTTGGGAAGTGCCCCCAACCCCCCTGCCGACCCCGCTAACAGAAAAAAATCCTCACTAACAACCGAACTATCAATGAAAATACATAGAACTCCAGAACTATGCAAGAGGCAACTGGAACTGATTTTCATTTATTACCTCCAACTGAGCAGTAGGTCAATGGCACGATGGAATGCTTTGAGTGAAACCAAATTTTTTTTTCTCGGAAAAATGATTTTTTTTCGGAGTTTTGATTGCCCCCGCAATAGTTCTGTTAAATTGCTTTACAACTTTATTTGATGAGACAAATATTTACAACGGTACACTCGAGTAAGTTTTATGAAGTTGCCCCCCCCCCCCCCCCCCGAGCTGGTCCCAAATGAAAAAAAATCGTTACTAAGCACCGAACTATCGACTAAGTGTAGATAGAAGTCCAGAACTATGCAAGAGGCAACTAGAAGTTATTTTCATTTATTACCTCAAACTGAGCAGTATATAGATGGCACGATGAATAGCTTTGAGTGAAACCAAATTTTTTTTTTGGAAAAATGAAGTTTTCCTCGGAGTTCTGCTTGCCCCCGCAAGAGTTCTGTTAAAAAGCTTTAGAACTTTTTTTGATCAGACCAATATTTACAACGGTACACGCGAGTAAAATTTGTGAAGTGCCCCTCCCCCTGCCGCCGCGGCTAACAGAAAAAAATCCTTACTAACAACCGAACTATCAATGAATATACATAGCACTCCAGAACTATGGGAGAGGCAGCTAGGACTGCGTCTCGTTTTCTACCTCCGACTGAGCAGTAAATTGACGGCACGATCGAATACTTTGAGTGAAACCAAAGTTCTTTTTGTCGGAAAAATAATTTTTTTTTCGGAGTTCTGGTTGCCTCCGCAAGAGTTCTGGTCAATAGGTTTTAACCTTTTTTTGAACAGACGAATATTTACATAAGCACACTCGAAAAAGTTTTATGAAGTTGCCCCGCACCGCCCTAACGGAAAAAAATCGTTACTACGAACCGAACTATGCATGAAATGTACATAGAACTCCAGAACTATGCAAGAGCCAACAAGAACTGGTTTTTATTTATTACCTCCAACTGAGCAGTAGATCGATGGCACGATGGAATGCTTTGAGTGAAACGAAATTTTTTTTTCGGAAAAATGAATTTTTCCTCGGAGTCCTGCTTGCCCCCGCAAGAGTTCTGTTAAAAAGCTTTAGAACTTTTTTTGATCAGACCAATATTTACAACGGTACACGCGAGTAAATTTTGTGAAGTGCCCCCCCCCGGCGCCACCGCGAACAGAAAAAAATCCTTCCTAACAACCGAACTATCAATGAAAATACATAGAACTCCAGAACTATGAGAGAGGCAGATAGGACTACGTCTGGTTTTCTACCTCCGACTGCGCAGTAAATTGATGGCACGATGGAATACTTTGAGTGAAACCAAATTTTTGTTTGTCGGAAAAATGATTTTTTTTGGAGTTCTGGTTGCCCGCGCAAGAGTTTTGTTACGCAGCTTACAAATTTTCTTGATCGGAGAAATATTTACAACGGCACACGCGAGTAAATTTTGGGAAGTGCCCCCAACCCCCCTGCCGACCCCGCTAACAGAAAAAAATCCTCACTAACAACCGAACTATCAATGAAAATACATAGAACTCCAGAACTATGCAAGAGGCAACTGGAACTGATTTTCATTTATTACCTCCAACTGAGCAGTAGGTCAATGGCACGATGGAATGCTTCGAGTGAAACCAAATTTTTTTTTCTCGGAAAAATGATTTTTTTTTGGAGTTTTGATTGCCCCCGCAATAGTTCTCTTAAATTGCTTTACAACTTTATTTGATGAGACAAATATTTACAACGGTACACTCGAGTAAGTTTTATGAAGTTGCCCCCCCCCCCACCCCGAGCCGGTCCCTAATGAAAAAAAATCGTTACTAAGCACCGAACTATCGATGAAGTGTAGATAGAAGTCCAGAACTATGCAAGAGGCAACTAGAAGTTATTTTCATTTATTACCTCAAACTGAGCAGTATATAGATGGCCCGATGAATAGCTTTGAGTGAAACCAAATTTTTTTTTTGGAAAAATGAAGTTTTCCTCGGAGTTCTGCTTGCCCCCGCAAGAGTTCTGTTAAAAAGCTTTAGAACTTTTTTTGATCAGACTAATATTTACAACGGTACACGCGAGTAAAATTTGTGAAGTGCCCCTCCCCCTGCCGCCACCGCTAACAGAAAAAAATCCTTACTAACAACCGAACTATCAATGAATATACATAGAACTCCAGAACTATGGGAGAGGCAGCTAGGACTGCGTCTCGTTTTCTACCTCCGACTGAGCAGTAAATTGATGGCACGATGTAATGCTTTGAGTGAAACCAACATTTTTTTTGTCGGAAAAATAATTTTTTTTTCGGAGTTCTGGTTGCCCCCGCAAGAGTTCTGGTCAATAGCTTTCAAACTTTTTTTTAACAGACGAATATTTACACAAGTACACTCGAAAAAGTTTTATGAAGTTGCCCCGCACCGCCCTAGCGGAAAAAAATCGTTACTACGAAACGAACTATTCATGAAATGTACATAGAACTCCAGAACTATGCAAGAGCCAACAAGAACTGGTTTCATTTATTACCTCCAACTGAGCAGTAGATCGATGGCACGATGGAATGCTTTGAGTGAAACGAAATTTTTTTTTCGGAAAAATGAATTTTTCTTCGGAGTTCTGCTTGCCCCCGCGAGAGTTCTGTTAAAAAGCTTGAGAACTTTTTTTGATCAAACCAATATTTACAACGGTACACGCGAGTAAATTTTGTGAAGTGCCCCCCCCCAGCCGCCACCGCTAACAGAAAAAAATCCTTACTAACAACCGAACTATCAATGAAAATCCATAGAACTCCAGAACTATGGGAGAGGCAGCTAGGACTACGTCTCGTTTTCTACCTCCGACTGAGCAGTGAATTGATGGCACGATGGAATACTTTGAGTGAAACCAAATTTTTTTTTGGCGGAAAAATGATTATTTTTGGAGTTCTGGTTGCCCGCCCAAGAGTTTTGTTACGCAGCTTATAAATTTTCTTGATCGGAGAAATATTTACAACGGTACAAGCGAGTAAATTTTGTGAAGTGCCCCCAACCCCCCTGCCGCCCTCGCTAACAGAAAAAAATCCTCACTAACAACCGAACTATCAATGAAAATACATAGAACTCCAGAACTATGCAAGAGGCAACTGGAACTGATTATCATTTATTACCTCCAACTGAGCAGTAGGTCAATGACACGATGGAACAGTTTGAGTGAAACCAAATTTCTTTTTCTCGGTAAAATGATTTTTTTTCGGAGTTTTGATTGCCCCCGCAATAGTTCTATTAAATTGCTTGACAACTTTTTTTGATGAGACAAATATTTACAACGGTACACTCGAGTAAGTTTTATGAAGTTGCCCCACCCCCCACCGGTCCCTAATGGAAGAAAATCGCTACTAAGCACCGAACTATCGATGAAATGTACATAGAACTCCAGAACTATGAAAGAGGCAACTAGAACTTATTTTCATTTATTACCTCCAACTGAGCAGTAGGTCAATGGCATGATGGAATGCTTTGAGTGAAACCAAATTTTTTTTTCGGAAAAATGAATTTTTACTCGGAGTTCTGCTTGCCCCCGCAAGAGTTCTGTTAAAAAGCTTTAGAACTTTATTTGATCAGACAAATATTTACAACGGTACACGCGAGTAAAATTTGTGAAGTGCCCCCAACCCCCCTGGTGCCCCCGCTAACAGAAAAAAATCCTCACTACCAACCGAACTATCAATGAAAATACATAGAACTCCAGAAATATGCAAGAGGCAACTGGTACTGATTTTCATTTATTACCTCCAACTGAGCAGTAGGTCAATGGCACGATGGAATGCTTTGAGTGAAACCAAATTTTTTTTTCGGAAAAATGAATTTTTACTCGGAGTTCCGCTTGCCCCCGCAAAAGTTCTGTTAAAAAGCTTTAGAACTTTTTTTGATCAGACCAATATTTATAACGGTACACGCGAGTAAAATTTGTGTAGTGCCCCCCCTGCCGCCGACACTAACAGAAAAAAATCCTTACTAACAACCGAACTATCAATGAATATACATAGCACTCCAGAACTATGGGAGAGGCAGCTAGGACTGCGTCTCGTTTTCTACCTCCGACTGAGCAGTAAATTGACGGCACGATCGAATACTTTGAGTGAAACCAAAGTTCTTTTTGTCGGAAAAATAATTTTTTTTTCGGAGTTCTGGTTGCCTCCGCAAGAGTTCTGGTCAATAGGTTTTAACCTTTTTTTGAACAGACGAATATTTACATAAGCACACTCGAAAAAGTTTTATGAAGTTGCCCCGCACCGCCCTAACGGAAAAAAATCGTTACTACGAACCGAACTATATATGAAATGTACATAGAACTCCAGAACTATGCAAGAGCCAACAAGAACTGGTTTTTATTTATTACCTCCAACTGAGCAGTAGATCGATGGCACGATGGAATGCTTTGAGTGAAACGAAATTTTTTTTTCGGAAAAATGAATTTTTCCTCGGAGTCCTGCTTGCCCCCGCAAGAGTTCTGTTAAAAAGCTTTAGAACTTTTTTTGATCAGACCAATATTTACAACGGTACACGCGAGTAAATTTTGTGAAGTGCCCCCCCCCCGGCGCCACCGCGAACAGAAAAAAATCCTTCCTAACAACCGAACTATCAATGAAAATACATAGAACTCCAGAACTATGAGAGAGGCAGATAGGACTACGTCTGGTTTTCTACCTCCGACTGCGCAGTAAATTGATGGCACGATGGAATACTTTGAGTGAAACCAAATTTTTTTTTGTCGGAAAAATGATTTTTTTTGGAGTTCTGGTTGCCCGCGCAAGAGTTTTGTTACGCAGCTTACAAATTTTCTTGATCGGAGAAATATTTACAACGGTACACGCGAGTAAATTTTGGGAAGTGCCCCCAACCCCCCTGCCGACCCCGCTAACAGAAAAAAATCCTCACTAACAACCGAACTATCAATGAAAATACATAGAACTCCAGAACTATGCAAGAGGCAACTGGAACTGATTTTCATTTATTACCTCCAACTGAGCAGTAGGTCAATGGCACGATGGAATGCTTCGAGTGAAACCAAATTTTTTTTTCTCGGAAAAATGATTTTTTTTTGGAGTTTTGATTGCCCCCGCAATAGTTCTCTTAAATTGCTTTACAACTTTATTTGATGAGACAAATATTTACAACGGTACACTCGAGTAAGTTTTATGAAGTTGCCCCCCCCCCCCACCCCGAGCCGGTCCCTAATGAAAAAAAATCGTTACTAAGCACCGAACTATCGATGAAGTGTAGATAGAAGTCCAGAACTATGCAAGAGGCAACTAGAAGTTATTTTCATTTATTACCTCAAACTGAGCAGTATATAGATGGCCCGATGAATAGCTTTGAGTGAAACCAAATTTTTTTTTTGGAAAAATGAAGTTTTCCTCGGAGTTCTGCTTGCCCCCGCAAGAGTTCTGTTAAATAGCTTTAGAACTTTTTTTGATCAGACTAATATTTACAACGGTACACGCGAGTAAAATTTGTGAAGTGCCCCTCCCCCTGCCGCCACCGCTAACAGAAAAAAATCCTTACTAACAACCGAACTATCAATGAATATACATAGAACTCCAGAACTATGGGAGAGGCAGCTAGGACTGCGTCTCGTTTTCTACCTCCGACTGAGCAGTAAATTGATGGCACGATGTAATGCTTTGAGTGAAACCAACATTTTTTTTGTCGGAAAAATAATTTTTTTTTCGGAGTTCTGGTTGCCCCCGCAAGAGTTCTGGTCAATAGCTTTCAAACTTTTTTTTAACAGACGAATATTTACACAAGTACACTCGAAAAAGTTTTATGAAGTTGCCCCGCACCGCCCTAGCGGAAAAAAATCGTTACTACGAAACGAACTATTCATGAAATGCACATAGAACTCCAGAACTATGCAAGAGCCAACAAGAACTGGTTTCATTTATTACCTCCAACTGAGCAGTAGATCGATGGCACGATGGAATGCTTTGAGTGAAACGAAATTTTTTTTTCGGAAAAATGAATTTTTCTTCGCAGTTCTGCTTGCCCCCGCGAGAGTTCTGTTAAAAAGCTTGAGAACTTTTTTTGATCAGACCAATATTTACAACGGTACACGCGAGTAAATTTTGTGAAGTGCCCCCCCCCATCCGCCGACGCTAACAGAAAAAAATCCTTACTAACAACCGAACTATCAATGAAAATACATAGAACTCCAGAACTATGGGAGAGGCAGCTAGGACTACGTCTCGTTTTCTACCTCCGACTGAGCAGTAAATTGATGGCACGATGGAATACTTTGAGTGAAACCAAATTTTTTTTTGTCGGAAAAATGATTATTTTTGGAGTTCTGGTTGCCCGCCCAAGAGTTTTGTTACGCAGCTTACAAATTTTCTTGATCGGAGAAATATTTACAACGGTACAAGCGAGTAAATTTTGTGAAGTGCCCCCAACCCCCCTGCCGCCCTCACTAACAGAAAAAAATCCTCACTAACAACCGAACTATCAATGAAAATACATAGAACTCCAGAACAATGCAAGAGGCAACTGGAACTGATTTTCATTTATTACCTCCAACTGAGCAGTAGGTCAATGGCACGATGGAATGCTTTGAGTGAAACCAAATTTCTTTTTCTCGGAAAAATGCTTTTTCTTCGGAGTTTTGATTGCCCCCGCAATAGTTCTGTTAAATTGCTTTACAACTTTTTTTGATGAGACAAATATTTACAACGGTACACTCGAGTAAGTTTTATGAAGTTGCCCCCCCCCCAGCCGGTCCCGAATGAAAGAAAATCGTTACTAAGCACCGAACTATCGATGAAATGTACATAGAACTCCAGAACTATGCAAGAGGCAACTAGAACTTATTTTCATTTATTACCTCCAACTGAGCAGTAGGTCAATGGCACGACGGAATGCTTTGAGTGAAACCAAATTTTTTTTTCGGAAAAATGAATTTTTACTCGGAGTTCTGCTTGCCCCCGCAAGAGTTCTGTTAAAAAGCTTTAGAACTTTTTTTGATCAGACCAATATTTACAACGGTACACGCGACTAAAATTTGTGGAGGGCCCCCCCGCTGCCATCGCCACTTACAGAAAAAAATCCTCACTAACAACCGAACTATCAATGAAAATACATAGAACTCCAGAACTATGCAAGAGGCAACTGGACCTGATTTTCATTTATTACCTCCAACTGAGCAGTAGGTGAATGGCACGATGGAATGTTTGAGTGAAAGCAAATTATTTTTTCGGAAAAATGGATTTTTACTCGGAGTTCTGCTTGCCCCCGCAAGAGTTCTGTTAAAAAGCTTTAGAAATTTTTTTGATCAGACCAATATATACAACGGTACACGCGAGTAAATTTTGTGAAGTGCCCCCCCCCCCCCAGGCGCCGCCGCTAACAGAAAAAAATCCTTACTAACAACCGAACTATCAATGAAAATACATAGAACTCCAGAACTATGGGAGTGGCAGATAGGACTACGTCTCGTTTTCTACCTCCGGCTGCGCAGTAAATTGATGGCACGATGGAATACTTTGAGTGAAACCAAATTTTTTTTTGTCGGAAAAATCATTTTTTTTGGAGTTCTGGTTGCCCGCGCAAGAGTTCTGTTACGCAGCTTACAAATTTTCTTGATCGGAGAAATATTCACAACGGTACACGCGAGTAAATTTTGGGAAGTGCCCCCAACCCCCCTGCCGACCCCGCTAACAGAAAAAAATCCTCACTAACAACCGAACTATCGATGAAAATACATAGAACTCCAGAACTATGCAAGAGGCAACTGGAACTTATTTTCATTTATTACCTCCTACTGAGCAGTAGATCAATGGCACGATGGAATGCTTTGAGTGAAACCAAACTTTTTTTTCGGAAAAATGAACTTTTCCTCGGAGTTCTGCTTGCCCCCGCAAGAGTTCTGTTAAAAAGCTTTAGAACTTTTTTTGATCAGACCTATATTTACAACGGTACACGCGAGTAAATGTTGTGAAGTACCCCTGCCTGCCGCCACCGCCAACAGAAAAAAATCGTTACCAACAACCGAACTATCAACGAAAATACATAGAACTCCAGAACTATGCGAGAGGCAACTGGAACTGATTTTCATTTATTACCTCCAACTGAGCAGTAGGTCAATGGCACGATGGAATGCTTTGAGTGAAACCAAATTTTTTTTTCGGAAAAATGAACTTTTACTCGGAGTTCTGCCTGCCCCCGCAAGAGTTCTGTTAAAAAGCTTTAGAACTTTTTTCGATCAGACCAATATTTACAACGGTACACGCGAGTAAAATTTGTGGAGTGCCCCCCCGCTGCCATCACCACTTACAGAAAAAAATCCTCACTAACAACCGAACTGTCAATGAAAATACATAGAACTCCAGAACTATGCAAGAGGCAACTGGAACTGATTTTCATTTATTACCTCCAACTGAGCAGTAGGTCAATGGCACGATGGAATGCTTTGAGTGAAACCAAATTTTTTTTTCGGAAAAATGAATTTTTACTCGGAGTTCTGCTTGCCCCCGCAAGAGTTCTGTTAAAAAGCTTCAGAACTTTTATTGATCAGACCAATATTTACAACGGTACACGCGAGTAAATTTTGTGAAGTGCCCCCCCCCCCCCCCCAGGCGCCGCCGCTAACAGAAAAAAATCCTTACTAACAACCGAACTATCAATGAAAATACATAAAACTCCAGAACTATGGGAGTGGCAGATAGGACTACGTCTCGTTTTCTACCCCCGACTGCGCAGTAAATTGATGGCACGATGGAATACTTTGAGTGAAACCAAATTTTTTTTTGTCGGAAAAATGATTTTTTTTGGAGTTCTGGTTGCCCGCGCAAGAGTTTTGTTACGCAGCTTACAAATTTTCTTGATCGGAGAAATATTTACAACGGTACACGCGAGTAAATTTTGGGAAGTGCCCCCAACCCCCCTGCCGGCCCCGCTAACAGAAAAAAATCCTCACTAACAACCGTACTATCAATGAAAATACATAGAACTCCAGAACTATGCAAGAGGCAACTGGAACTGATTTTCATTTATTACCTCCAACTGAGCAGTAGGTCAATGGCACGATGGAATGCTTTGAGTGAAACCAAATTTTTTTTTCTCGGAAAAATGATTTTTTTTCAGAGTTTTGATTGCCCCCGCAATAGTTCTGTTAAATTGCTTTACAACTTTATTTGATGAGACAAATATTTACAACGGTACACTCGAGTAAGTTTTATGAAGTTGCCCCCCCCCCGAGCCGGTCCCTAATGAAGAAAAATCGTTACTAAGCACCGAACTATCGATGAAGTGTAGATAGAAGTCCAGAACTATGCAAGAGGCAACTAGAAGTTATTTTCATTTATTACCTCAAACTGAGCAGTATATAGATGGCACGATGAATAGCTTTGAGTGAAACCAAATTTTTTTTTTGGAAAAATGAAGTTTTCCTCGGAGTTCTGCTTGCCCCCGCAAGAGTTCTGTTAAAAAGCTTTAGAACTTTTTTTGATCAGACCAATATTTACAACGGTACACGCGAGTAAAATTTGTAAAGTGCCCCTCCCCCTGCCGCCGCCGCTAACAGAAAAAAATCCTTACTAACAACCGAACTATCAATGAATATACATAGAACTCCAGAACTATGGGAGAGGCAGCTAGGACTGCGTCTCGTTTTCTACCTCCGACTGAGCAGTAAATTGATGGCACGATGTAATGCTTTGAGTGAAACCAACATTTTTTTTGTCGGAAAAATAATTTTTTTTTCGGAGTTCTGGTTGCCCCCGCAAGAGTTCTGGTCAATAGCTTTGAAACTTTTTTTTAACAGACGAATATTTACACAAGTACACTCGAAAAAGTTTTATGAAGTTGCCCCGCACCGCCCTAGCGGAAAAAAATCGTTACTACGAAACGAACTATTCATGAAATGTACATAGAACTCCAGAACTATGCAAGAGCCAACAAGAACTGGTTTCATTTATTACCTCCAACTGAGCAGTAGATCGATGGCACGATGGAATGCTTTGAGTGAAACGAAATTTTTTTTTCGGAAAAATGAATTTTTCTTCGGAGTTCTGCTTGCCCCCGCGAGAGTTCTGTTAAAAAGCTTGAGAACTTTTTTTGATCAGACCAATATTTACAACGGTACACGCGAGTAAATTTTGTGAAGGGCCCCCCCCCCAGCCGCCACCGCTAACAGAAAAAAATCCTTACTAACAACCGAACTATCAATGAAAATCCATAGAACTCCAGAACTATGGGAGAGGCAGCTAGGACTACGTCTCGTTTTCTACCTCCGACTGAGCAGTGAATTGATGGCACGATGGAATACTTTGAGTGAAACCAAATTTTTTTTTGGCGGAAAAATGATTATTTTTGGAGTTCTGGTTGCCCGCCCAAGAGTTTTGTTACGCAGCTTACAAATTTGCTTGATCGGAGAAATATTTACAACGGTACAAGCGAGTAAATTTTGTGAAGTGCCCCCAACCCCCCTGCCGCCCTCGCTAACAGAAAAAAATCCTCACTAACAACCGAACTATCAATGAAAATACATAGAACTCCAGAACTATGCAAGAGGCAACTGGAACCGATTTTCATTTATTACCTCCAACTGAGCAGTAGGTCAATGACACGATGGAACGGTTTGAGTGAAACCAAAATTCTTTTTCTCGGTAAAATGATTTTTTTTCGGAGTTTTGATTGCCCCCGCAATAGTTCTATTAAATTGCTTTACAACTTTTTTTGATGAGACAAATATTTACAATGGTACACTCGAGTAAGTTTTATGAAGTTGCCCCACCCCCCACCGGTCCCTAATGGAAGAAAATCGCTACTAAGCACCGAACTATCGATGAAATGTACATAGAACTCCACAACTATGAAAGAGGCAACTAGAACTTATTTTCATTTATTACCTCCAACTGAGCAGTAGGTCAATGGCACGATGGAATGCTTTGAGTGAAACCAAATTTTTTTTTCGGAAAAATGAATTTTTGCTCGGAGTTCTGCTTGCCCCCGCAAGAGTTCTGTTAAAAAGCTTTAGAACTTTTTTTGATCAGACCAATATTTACAACGGTACACGCGAGTAAAATTTGTGAAGTGCCCCCAACCCCCCTGGTGCCCCCGCTAACAGAAAAAAATCCTCACTACCAACCGAACTATCAATGAAAATACATAGAACTCCAGAAATATGCAAGAGGCATCTGGAACTGATTTTCATTTATTACCTCCAACTGAGCAGTAAGTCAATGGCACGATGGAATGCTTTGAGTGAAACCAAATTTTTTTTTCGGAAAAATGAATTTTTACTCGGAGTTCTGCTTGCCCCCGCAAGAGTTCTGTTAAAAAGCTTTAGAACTTTTTTTGATCAGACCAATATTTATAACGGTACACGCGAGTAAAATTTGTGAAGTGCCCCCCCCTGCCGCCGCCACTAACAGAAAAAAATCCTTACTAACAACCGAACTATCAATGAATATACATAGCACTCCAGAACTACGGGAGAGGCAGCTAGTACTGCGTCTCGTTTTCTACCTCCGACTGAGCAGTAAATTGATGGCACGATGGAATACTTTGAGTGGAACCAAAGTTTTTTTGTCGGAAAAATAATTTTTTTTTCGGAGTTCTGGTTGCCTCCGCAAGAGTTCTGGTCAATAGGTTTCAAACTTTTTTTGAACAGAAGAATATTTACATAAGCACACTCGAAAAAGTTTTATGAAGTTGCCCCGCACCGCCCTAACGGAAAAAAATCGTTACTACGAACCGAACTATGCATGAAATGTACATAGAACTCCAGACCTATGCAAGAGCCAACAAGAACTGATTTTTATTTATTACCTCCAACTGAGCAGTAGATCGATGGCACGATGGAATGCTTTGAGTGAAACGAAATTTTTTTTTCGGAAAAATGAATTTTGCCTCGGAGTTCTGCTTGCCCCCGCAAGAGTTCTGTTAAAAAGCTTTAGAACGTTTTTTTATCAGACCAATATTTACAATAGTACACGCGAGTAAATTTTGTGAAGTGCCCCCCCCCCCCCCCCCCCGGCGCCGCCGCGAACAGAAAAAAATCCTTACTAACAACCGAACTATCAATGAAAATACATAGAACTCCAGAACTATGAAAGAGGCAGATAGGACTACGTCTCGTTTTCTACTTCCGACTGCGCACTAAATCGATGGCACGATGGAATACTTTGAGTGAAACCAAATTTTTTTTTGTCGGGAAAATGATTTTTTTTGGAGTTCTGGTTGCCCGCGCAAGAGTTTTGTTACGCAGCTTACAAATTTTCTTGATCGGAGAAATATTTACAACGGTACACGCGAGTAAATTTTGTGAAGTGCCCCCAACCCCCCTGCCGACCCCGCTAACAGAAAAAATCCTCACTAACAACCGAACTATCAATGAAAATACATAGAACTCCAGAACTATGGAAGAGTCAACTGGAACGGATTTTCATTTATTACCTCCAACTGAGCAGTAGGTCAATGGCACGATGGAATGCTTTGAGTGAAACCAAATTTTTTTTTCTCGGAAAAATGATTTTTTTTCGGAGTTTTGATTGCCCCCGCAATCGTTCTGTTAAATTGCTTTACAACTTTTTTTGATGAGACAAATATTTACAACGGTACACTCGAGTAAGTGTTATGAAGTTGCCCCCCCCCCCCCCCCCCGAGCCGGTCCCTAATGAAAAAAATCGTTACTAAGCACCGAACTATCGATGAAGTGTAGATAGAAGTCCAGAACTATGCAAGAGGCAACTAGAAGTTATTTTCATTTATTACCTCAAACTGAGCAGTATATAGATGGCACGATGAATAGCTTTGAGTGAAACCAAATTTTTTTTTCGGAAAAATGAATTTGTCCTCGGAGTTCTGCTTGCCCCCGCAAGAGTTCTGTTAAAAAGCTTTAGAACTTTTTTTGATCAGACCAATATTTACAACGGTACACGCGAGTAAAATTTGTGAAGTGCCCCTCCCCCTGCCGCCGCCGCTAACAGAAAAAAATCCTTACTAACAACCGAACTATCAATGAATATACATAGAACTCCAGAACTATGGGAGAGGCAGCTAGGACTGCGTCTCGTTTTCTACCTCGGACTGAGCAGTAAATTGATGGCACGATGTAATGCTTTGAGTGAAACCAACGTTTTTTTGTCGGAAAAATAATTTTTTTTTCGGAGTTCTGGTTGCCCCCGCAAGAGTTCTGGTCAATAGCTTTCAAACTTTTTTTTAACAGACGAATATTTACACAAGTACACTCGAAAAAGTTTTATGAAGTTGCCCCGTACCACCCTAGCGGAAAAAAATCGTTCCTACGAAACGAACTATTCATGAAATGTATATAGAACTCCAGAACTTGGCAAGAGCCAACAAGAAATGATTTCATTTATTACCTCCAACTGAGCAGTAGATCGATGGCACGATGGAATGCATTGAGTGAATCGAAATTTTTTTTTCGGAAAAATGGCTTTTTCTTCGGAGTTCTGCTTGCCCCCGCAAGAGTTCTGTTAAAAAGCTTGAGAACTTTTTTTGATCAGACCAATATTTACAACGGTACACGCGAGTAAATTTTGTGAAGTGCCCCCCCCCCCAGCCGCCACCGCTAACAGAAAAAAATCCTTACTAACAACCGAACTATCAATGAAAATACATAGAACTCCAGAACTATGGGAGAGGCAGCTAGGACTACGTCTCGTTTCCTACCTCCGACTGAGCAGTAAATTGATGGCACGATGGAATACTTTGAGTGAATCCAAATTTTTTTTTGTCGGAAAAATGATTATTTTTGGAGTTCCGGTTGCCCGCGCAAGAGTTTTGTTACGCAGCTTACAAATTTTCTTGATCGGAGAAATATTTACAACGGTACAAGCGAGTACATTTTGTGAAGTGCCCCCAATCCCCCTGCCGCCCTCGCTAACAGAAAAAAATCCTCACTAACAACCGAACTATCAATGAAAATACATAGAACTCCAGAACTATGCAAGAGGCAACTGGAACTGATTTTCATTTATTACCTCCAACTGAGCAGTAGGTCAATGACACGATGGAACGGTTTGAGTGAAACCAAAGTTTTTTTGTCGGAAAAATAATTTTTTTTTCGGAGTTCTGGTTGCCCCCGCAAGAGTTCTGGTCAATAGCTTTCAAACTTTTTTTTAACAGACGAATATTTACATAAGTACACTCGAAAAAGTTTTATGAAAGTGCCCCGCACCGCCCTAACGGAAAAAAATCGTTACTACGAAATGAAGTATTCATGAAATGTACATAGAACTCCAGAACTATGCAAGAGACAACAAGAACTGGTTTCATTTATTACCTCCAACTGAGCAGTAGATCGATGGCACGATGGAATGCTTTGAGTGAAACGAATTTTTTTTTCGGAAAAATGAATTTTTCCTCGGAGTGCTGCTTGCCCCCGCAAGAGTTCTGTTAAAAAGCTTTCGAACTTTTTTTGATCAGACCAATATTTACAACGGTACACGCGAGTAAATTTTGTGAAGTGCCCCCCCCCAGCCGCCGCCGCTAACAGAAAAAAATCCTTACTAACAACCGAACTATCAATGAAAATACATAGAACTCCAGAACTATGGGAGAGGCAGCTAGGACTACGTCTCGTTTTCTACCTCCGACTGAGCAGTAAATTGATGGCACGATGGAATGCTTTGAGTGAAACCAAATTTTTTTTTGTCGGAAAAATGATTTTTTTTGGAGTTCTGGTTGCCCGCGCAAGAGTTTTGTTACGCAGCTTACAAATTTACTTGATCGGAGAAATATTTACAACGGTCCACGCGAGTAAATTTTGTGAAGTGCCCCCAACCCCCCTGCCGCCCCCGCTAACAGAAAAAAATTCTCACTAACAACCGAACTATCAATGAAAATACATAGAACTCCAGAACTATGCAAGAGGCAAATGGAACTGATTTTCATTTATTACCTCCAACTGAGCAGTAGGTCAATGGCACGATGGAATGCTTTGAGTGAAACCAAATTTCTTTTTCTCGGAAAAATGATTTTTTTTTCGGAGTTTTGATTGCCCCCGCAATAGTTCTGTTAAATTGCTTTACAACTTTTTTTGATGAGACAAATATTTACAACGGTACACTCGAGTAAGTTTTATGAAGTTGCCCCCCCGCCCCCCGCCGGTCGCTAATGAAAGAAAATCGCTACTAAGCACCGAACTATCGATGAAATGTACATAGAACTCCAGAACTATGAAAGAGGCAACTAGAACTTATTTTCATTTATTACCTCCAACTGAGCAGTAGGTCAATGGCACGATGGATTGCTTTGAGTGAAACCAAATTTTTTTTTTCGGAAAAATGAACTTTTACTCGGAGTTCTGCTTGCCCCCGCAAGAGTTCTGTTAAAAAGCTTTAGAACTTTTTTTGATCAGACCTATATTTACAACGGTACATGCGAGTAAATGTTGTGAAGTACCCCTGCCTGCCGCCACCGCTAACAGAAAAAAATCGTTACCAACAACCGAACTATCAACGAAAATACATAGAACTCCAGAACTATGCGAGAGGCAACTGGAACTGATTTTCATTTATTACCTCCAATTGAGCAGTAGGTCAATGGCACGATGGAATGCTTTGAGTGAAACCAAATTTCTTTTTCTCGGAAGAATGATTTTTCTTCGGAGTTTTTATTGCCCCCGCAATAGTTCTGTTAAATTGCTGTACAACTTTTTTTGATGAGACAAATATTTACAACGGTACACTCGAGTAAGTTTTATGAAGTTGCCCCCCCCCCCCGCCGGTCCCGAATGAAAGAAAATCGGTACTAAGCACCGAACTATCGATGAAATGTACATAGAACTCCAGAACTATGCAAGAGGCAACTAGAACTTATTTTCATTTATTACCTCCAACTGAGCAGTAGGTCAATGGCACGACGGAATGCTTTGAGTGAAACCAAATTTTTTTTTCGGAAAAATGAATTTTTACTCGGAGTTCTGCTTGCCCCCGCAAGAGTTCTGTTAAAAAGCTTTAGAACTTTTTTTGATCAGACCAATATTTACAACGGTACACGCGAGTAAAATTTGTGGAGTGCCCCCCCGCTGCTATCTCCACTTACATAAAAAAATCCTCACTAACAACCGAACTATCAATGAAAATACATAGAACTCCAGAACTATGCAAGAGGCAACTGGATCTGATTTTCATTTATTACCTCCAACTGAGCAGTAGGTCAATGGCACGATGGAATGCTTCGAGTGAAACCAAATTTTTTTTTCAGAAAAATGGATTTTTACTCGGAGTTCTGGTTGCCACCGCAAGAGTTCTGTTAAAAAGCTTTAGAACTTTTTTTGATCAGACCAATATTTACAACGGTACACGCGAGTAAATTTTGTGAAGTGCCCCCCCCCCCCCCAGGCGCCGCCGCTAACAGAAAAAAATCCTTACTAACAACCGAACTATCAATGAAAATACATAGAACTCCAGAACTATGGGAGTGGCAGATAGGACTACGTCTCGTTTTCTACCTCCGACTGCGCAGTAAATTAATGGCACGATGGAATACTTTGAGTGAAACCAAATTTTTTTTTGTCGGAAAAATGATTTTTTTTGGAGTTCTGGTTGCCCGCGCAAGAGTTTTGTTACGCAGCTTACAAATTTTCTTGATCGGAGAAATATTTACAACGGTACACGCGAGTAAATTCTGTGAAGTGCCCCCAACCCCCCTGCCGACCCCGCTAACAGAAAAAAATCCTCACTAACAACCGAACTATCAATGAAAATACATAGAACTCCAGAACTATGCAAGAGGCAACTGGAACTGATTTTCATTTATTACCTCCAACTGAGCAGTAGGTCAATGGCACGATGGAATGCTTTGAGTGAAACCAAATTTTTTTTTCTCGGAAAAATGATTTTTTTTCGGGGTTTTGATTGCCCCCGCAATAGTTCTGTTAAATTGCTTTACAACTTTTTTTGATGAGACAAATATTTACAACGGTACACTCGAGTAAGTTTTATGAAGTTGCCCTCCCCCCCGAGCCGGTCCCTAATGAAAAAAAATCGTTACTAAGCACCGAACTATCGATGAAGTGTAGATAGAAGTCCAGAACTATGCAAGAGGCAACTAGAAGTTATTTTCATTTATTACCTCAAACTGAGCAGTATATAGATGGCACGATGAATAGCTTTGAGTGAAACCAAATTTTTTTTTCGGAAAAATGAATTTTTCCTCGGAGTTCTGCTTGCCCCCGCAAGAGTTCTGTTAAAAAGCTTTAGAACTTTTTTTGATCAGACCAATATTTACAACGGTACACGCGAGTAAAATTTGTGAAGTGCCCCTCCCCCTGCCGCCACCGCTAACAGAAAAAAATCCTTACTAACAACCGAACTATCAATGAATATACATAGAACTCCAGAACTATGGGAGAGGCAGCTAGGACTGAGTCTCGTTTTCTACCTCCGACTGAGCAGAAAATTGATGGCACGATGGAATGCTTTGAGTGAAACCAACGTTTTTTTGTCGGAAAAATAATTTTTTTTTCGGAGTTCTGGTTGCCCCCTCAAGAGTTCTGGTCAATAGCTTTCAAACTTTTTTTAACAGACGAATATTTACACAAGTACACTCGAAAAAGTTTAATGAAGTTGCCCCGCACCGCCCTAACGGAAAAAAATCGTTACTACGAAACGAACTATTCATGAAATGTACATAGAACTCCAGAACTATGCAAGAGCCAACAAGAACTGCTTTCATTTATTACCTCCAACTGAGCAGTAGATCGATGGCACCATGGAATGCCTTGAGTGAAACGAAATTTTTTTTTCGGAAAAATGAATTTTTCCTCGGAGTTCTGCTTGCCCCCGCAAGAGTTCTGTTAAAAAGCTTTAGGACTTTTTTTGATCACACCAATATTTACAACGGTACACGCGAGTAAATTTTGTGAAGTGCCCCCCCCCCCCAGCCGCCGACGCTAACAGAAAAAAATCCTTACTAACAACCGAACTATCAATGAAAATACATAGAACTCCAGAACTATGGGAGAGGCAGCTAGGACTACGTCTCGGTTTCTACCTCCGACTGAGCAGTAAATTGATGGCACGATGGAATACTTTGAGTGAAACCAAATTTTTTTTTGTCGGAAAAATGATTATTTTTGGAGTTCTGGTTGCCCGCGCACGAGTTTTGTTACGCAGCTTACAAATTTCCTTGATCGGAGAAATATTTACAACGGTACAAGCAAGTAAATTTTGTGAAGTGCCCCCAACCCCCCTGCCGCCCTCGCTAACAGAAAAAAATCCTCACTAACAACCGAACTATCAATGAAAATACATAGAACTCCAGAACTATGCAAGAGGCAACTGGAACTGATTTTCATTTATTACCTCCAACTGAGCAGTAGGTCAATGACACGATGGAATGGTTTGAGTGAAACCAGATTTCTTTTTCTCGGTAAAATTATTTTTTTTCGGAGTTTTGATTGCCCCCGCAATGGTTCTATTAAATTGCTTTACAACTTTTTTTGATGAGACAAATATTTACAACGGTACACTCGAGTAAGTTTTATCAAGTTGCCCCCCCCCCCCCCCACCGGTCCCTAATGAAAGAAAATCGCTACTAAGCACCGAACTATCGATGAAATGTACATAGAACTCCAGAACTATGAAAGAGGCAACTAGAACTTATTTTCATTTATTACCTCCAACTGAGCAGTAGGTCAATGGCACGATGGAATGCTTTGAGTGAAACCGAATTTTTTTTTCGGAAAAATGAATTTTTACTCGGAGTTCTGCTTGCCCCCGCAAGAGTTCTGTTAAAAAGCTCTAGAACTTTTTTTGATCAGACCAATATTTACAACGGTACACGCGAGTAAAATTTGTGAAGTGCCCCCAACCCCCCTGGTTCCCCCGCTAACAGAAAAAAATCCTCACTACCAACCGAACTATCAATGAAAATACATAGAGCTCCAGAAATATGCAAGAGGCAACTGGAACTGATTTTCATTTATTACCTCCACCTGAGCAGTAGGTCAATGGCACGATGGAATGCTTTGAGTGAAACCAAATTTTTTTTCGGAAAAATGAAATTTTCCTCGGAGTTCTGCTTGCCCCCGCAAGAGTTCTGTTAAAAAGCTTTACAACTTTTTTTGATCAGACCAATATTTACAACGGTACACGCGAGCAAATTTTGTGAAATGCACCCCCCTACCGCCGCCACTAACAGAAAAAAATCCTTACTAACAACCGAACTATCAATGAAAATACATAGAACTCCAGAACTATGGGAGAGGCAGCTAGGACTGCGTCTCGTTTTCTACCTCCGACTGAGCAGTAAATTGATGGCACGATGGAATGCTTTGAGTGAAACCAAAGTTTTTTTGTCGGAAAAATAATTTTTTTTTCGGAGTTCTGGTTGCCCCCGCAAGAGTTCTGGTCAACAGCTTTCAAACTTTTTTTTAACAGACGAATGATTACACAAGTACACTCGAAAAAGTTTTATGAAGTTGCCCCGCACCGCCCTAACGGAAAAAAATCGTTACTACAAAACGAACTATTCGTGAAATGTACATAGAACTCCAGAACTATGCAAGAGCCAACAAGAACTGGTTTCATTTATTACCTCCAACTGAGCAGTAGATCGATGGCACGATGGAATGCTTTGAGTGAAACGACAGTTTTTTTTCGGAAAAATGAATTTTTCCTTGGAGTTCTGCTTGCCCCCGCAAGAGTTCTGTTAAAAAGCTTTAGAACTTTTTTTCATCAGACCAATATTTATAACGGTACACGCGAGTAAATTTTGTGAAGTGCCCCCCCACCTGCCGCCGCCGCCGCTAACAGACAAAAATCGTTACTAACAACCGATCCGTCAATGAAAAGTACATAGACCTTCAGAACTTGCCGAGAGGGAACTAGAACTGCCTTTCATTTTATAACTCCGACTGAGCCGTAGATTCATGGCACGATGGCACGCTTTGAGTGAAACCAAATGTTTTATTTCGGAAAAGTGAATTTTTTTGAAGTTCTGGTTGGCCCTGCAAAAGTTCTGTTAAATAGCTTTACAACTTTTTTTGATCAGACAGATATTTACAACGGTACACTCGAGTACGTTTTATGAAGAAGCCCCCCACGCCCCTACCGGAAAAAAAATTGTTACTAAGCACCGAACTATCCATGAAATGTACATAGAACTCCAAAACTATGCAAGAGGCAACTAGAACTTATTTTCATATATTACCTCCAACTGAGCAGTAGATTGATGGAACGATGAATAGCATTGAGTGAAACCAAATTTTTTTTCTCTGAAAAATCAATTTTTCCTCGGAGTTCTGCTTGCTTCCGCAAGAGGTCTATTAAAAAGCTTTGAAACTTTTTTTGATCAGACCAATATTTACAATGGTACACGCGAGTAAATTTTGTGAAGTAAGCCCCCCCCCTGCCGCCCCCCTTAACAGAAAGAAATGGTTAACAACAACCGAACTATCAATGAAAATACATAGAACTCCAGAACTATGCGAGAGGCAGCTAGGACTGATTCTCTTTTTCAACCTCCCACTGAGCAGTAAAGTGATGGCACGATGGAATGCTTTGGGTGGAACCAAATTTTTTTTGTCGTAAAAATGATTTTTTTTGGAGTTCTGGTTGCCCGGGCAAGAGTTCTGTTACGCAGCTTACGAATTTTCTTGATCAGAGAAATTTTTACAACGGTACACGCGAGTAAATTTTGTGAAGTGCCCCCGCCCCCCTGCCACACCCGCTAACAGTAAAAAATCCTTACTAACGACCGAACTTTCAATGAAAATACATAGAACTCCAGAACTAGAACTCCAGAAGATGCCGCCCCCCCGGCCGCCCAAGCGGGATAAAAAATCGTTACTAAGAACCGAACTATCGATGAAATGAACATAGAACTCCAGAACTATGCAAGAGCCAACTAGAACTGATTTTCATTTATTACCTCCAACTGAGCAGTAGATTGATGGCACGATGGAATGCTTTGAGTGAAACAGAATTGATTTATGTCGGAAAAATAAAATGGTTTTTGGCGTTCTGGTTGCCGCCGCAAGAGGTCTGTTAAATAGCTTTGCAACTTTTTTGACCAGACAAATATTGAAAACGGTACACTCGAGTAAATTTTGTATTGCCCCCGCAAGAGTTCGGTTAAATAGCCTTACAACTTATTTTGATCAGACAAATATTTACGATAGGCTCGATAAAATTTTGTGAAGTTGCCCCCTACCCACCGGCCGCTAACAGATAAAAAACGTTACTGACAACCGAACTATTAATTAAAATACATAGAACTCCAGAACTATGCAAGAGTCATCTAGAACTGATTTCCATTTTTTACCTCCGACTCAGCAGTAGATTGATGGCACGATAAAATCCTGCAAGTAAAACCAAATATTTTGTTCCGGAAAAATGATTTTTTTTTTGGAGTTCTGGTTGTCCCCGCAAGAGTTCTGTTAAATAGCTTTACAACTTTTTTTTATCGGACGAATATTTACAACGGTACACTCGAATTAATTTTGTAAAGTGGCCCCCAGCCCGCTGACAGAAAAAAATCGTTACTAACAACCGAACTATCAAGGAAAGATACGTGAACTTTTGTACGTGAACTATCAATGAAAAGTACAATGAACTCCAGAACTATGCAAGAAGCAACGAGAACTGATGTTAATTTATTACCTCACAATGAGCAGTAGATCGATGGCACGATGAATGCTTTGAGTGAAACCAACTTTTTTTTCGGAAAAATGAATTTTTTTTGGAGTTCTGGTTGCCCGCGCCAGAGTTCTGTTAAATAGCTTACAAATTTTCTTGATCAGAGAAATATTTACAACGGTACACTCGAGTAAATTTTGTGAAGTTGCCCCGCACCCGCTAACAAAAAAAAATCGTTACTAACTACCGAACTATCAATGAAAAATACATAGAACTCCAGAACTATGCGAGAGGCAACTGGAACTGATTTTTATGTTTTACCTCCGACTGAGCGGTAGAATGATGACACGATGGAATGCTTTGAGTGAAAACAAATTTTTTTTTTCGCATTTTTTTTTTTAGTTCTGGTTGCCTCGGCAAGAGTTCTGTTAAAAAGCTTCAAAATTTTTTTTGATCAGACCAATATTTACAACGGTACACGCGAGTAAATGTTGTGAAGTACCCCTGCCTGCCGCCACCGCTAACAGAAAAAAATCGTTACCAACAACCGAACTATCAATGAAAATACATAGAACTCCAGAACTATGCGAGAGGCAGCTAGGACTGATTCTCGTTTTCAACCTCCCACTGAGCAGTAAATTGATGGCACGATGGAATGCTTTGAGTGAAACCAAATTTTTTTTTGTCGGAAAAATGATTTTTTTTGGAGTTCTGGTTGCCCGCGCAAGAGTTTTGTTACGCAGCTTACAAATATTCTTGATCGGAGAAATATTTATAACGGTACACGCGAGTAAATTTTGTGAAGTGCCCCCAAACCCCCTGCCGCCCCCGCTAACAGAAAAAAATCCTCACTAACAACCGAACTATCAGTGAAAATACATAGAACTCCAGAACTATGCAAGAGGCAACTGGAACTGATTTTCATTTATTACCTCCAACTGAGCAGCAGGTCAATGGCACGATGGAATTCTTTGAGTGAAACCAAATTTCTTTTTCTCGGAAAAATGATTTTTTTTCGGAGTTCTGGTTGCCCCCGCAAGAGTTCTGGTCAACAGCTTTCAAACTTTTTTTGAACAGACGAATGATTACACAAGTACACTCGAAAAAGTTTTATGAAGTTGCCCCGCACCGCCCTAACGGAAAAAAATCGTTACTACAAAACGAACTATTCGTGAAATGTACATAGAACTCCAGAACTATGCAAGAGCCAACAAGAACTGGTTTCATTTATTACCTCCAACTGAGCAGTAGATCGATGGCACGATGGAATGCTTTGAGTGAAACGACAGTTTTTTTTCGGAAAAATGAATTTTTCCTTGGAGTTCTGCTTGCCCCCGCAAGAGTTCTGTTAAAAAGCTTTAGAACTTTTTTTCATCAGACCAATATTTATAACGGTACACGCGAGTAAATTTTGTGAAGTGCCCCCCCACCTGCCGCCGCCGCTAACAGACAAAAATCGTTACTAACAACCGATCCGTCAATGAAAAGTACATAGACCTTCAGAACTTGCCGAGAGGGAACTAGAACTGCCTTTCATTTTATAACTCCGACTGAGCCGTAGATTCATGGCACGATGGCACGCTTTGAGTGAAACCAAATGTTTTATTTCGGAAAAGTGAATTTTTTTGAAGTTCTGGTTGGCCCTGCAAAAGTTCTGTTAAATAGCTTTACAACTTTTTTTGATCAGACAGATATTTACAACGGTACACTCGAGTACGTTTTATGAAGAAGCCCCCCACGCCCCTACCGGAAAAAAAATTGTTACTAAGCACCGAACTATCCATGAAATGTACATAGAACTCCAAAACTATGCAAGAGGCAACTAGAACTTATTTTCATATATTACCTCCAACTGAGCAGTAGATTGATGGAACGATGAATAGCATTGAGTGAAACCAAATTTTTTTTCTCTGAAAAATCAATTTTTCCTCGGAGTTCTGCTTGCCTCCGCAAGAGGTCTATTAAAAAGCTTTGAAACTTTTTTTGATCAGACCAATATTTACAATGGTACACGCGAGTAAATTTTGTGAAGTAAGCCCCCCCCCCTGCCGCCCCCCTTAACAGAAAGAAATGGTTAACAACAACCGAACTATCAATGAAAATACATAGAACTCCAGAACTATGCGAGAGGCAGCTAGGACTGATTCTCTTTTTCAACCTCCCACTGAGCAGTAAAGTGATGGCACGATGGAATGCTTTGGGTGGAACCAAATTTTTTTTGTCGTAAAAATGATTTTTTTTGGAGTTCTGGTTGCCCGGGCAAGAGTTCTGTTACGCAGCTTACGAATTTTCTTGATCAGAGAAATTTTTACAACGGTACACGCGAGTAAATTTTGTGAAGTGCCCCCGCCCCCCTGCCACACCCGCTAACAGTAAAAAATCCTTACTAACGACCGAACTTTCAATGAAAATACATAGAACTCCAGAACTAGAACTCCAGAAGATGCCGCCCCCCCGGCCGCCCAAGCGGGATAAAAAATCGTTACTAAGAACCGAACTATCGATGAAATGAACATAGAACTCCAGAACTATGCAAGAGCCAACTAGAACTGATTTTCATTTATTACCTCCAACTGAGCAGTAGATTGATGGCACGATGGAATGCTTTGAGTGAAACAGAATTGATTTATGTCGGAAAAATAAAATGGTTTTTGGCGTTCTGGTTGCCGCCGCAAGAGGTCTGTTAAATAGCTTTGCAACTTTTTTGACCAGACAAATATTGAAAACGGTACACTCGAGTAAATTTTGTATTGCCCCCGCAAGAGTTCGGTTAAATAGCCTTACAACTTATTTTGATCAGACAAATATTTACGATAGGCTCGATAAAATTTTGTGAAGTTGCCCCCTACCCACCGGCCGCTAACAGATAAAAAACGTTACTGACAACCGAACTATTAATTAAAATACATAGAACTCCAGAACTATGCAAGAGTCATCTAGAACTGATTTCCATTTTTTACCTCCGACTCAGCAGTAGATTGATGGCACGATAAAATCCTGCAAGTAAAACCAAATATTTTGTTCCGGAAAAATGATTTTTTTTTTGGAGTTCTGGTTGTCCCCGCAAGAGTTCTGTTAAATAGCTTTACAACTTTTTTTTATCGGACGAATATTTACAACGGTACACTCGAATTAATTTTGTAAAGTGGCCCCCAGCCCGCTGACAGAAAAAAATCGTTACTAACAACCGAACTATCAAGGAAAGATACGTGAACTTTTGTACGTGAACTATCAATGAAAAGTACAATGAACTCCAGAACTATGCAAGAAGCAACGAGAACTGATGTTAATTTATTACCTCACAATGAGCAGTAGATCGATGGCACGATGAATGCTTTGAGTGAAACCAACTTTTTTTTCGGAAAAATGAATTTTTTTTGGAGTTCTGGTTGCCCGCGCCAGAGTTCTGTTAAATAGCTTACAAATTTTCTTGATCAGAGAAATATTTACAACGGTACACTCGAGTAAATTTTGTGAAGTTGCCCCGCACCCGCTAACAAAAAAAAATCGTTACTAACTACCGAACTATCAATGAAAAATACATAGAACTCCAGAACTATGCGAGAGGCAACTGGAACTGATTTTCATGTTTTACCTCCGACTGAGCGGTAGAATGATGACACGATGGAATGCTTTGAGTGAAAACAAATTTTTTTTTTCGCATTTTTTTTTTTAGTTCTGGTTGCCTCGGCAAGAGTTCTGTTAAAAAGCTTTAAAATTTTTTTTGATCAGACCAATATTTACAACGGTACACGCGAGTAAATGTTGTGAAGTACCCCTGCCTGCCGCCACCGCTAACAGAAAAAAATCGTTACCAACAACCGAACTATCAATGAAAATACATAGAACTCCAGAACTATGCGAGAGGCAGCTAGGACTGATTCTCGTTTTCAACCTCCCACTGAGCAGTAAATTGATGGCACGATGGAATGCTTTGAGTGAAACCAAATTTTTTTTTGTCGGAAAAATGATTTTTTTTGGAGTTCTGGTTGCCCGCGCAAGAGTTTTGTTACGCAGCTTACAAATATTCTTGATCGGAGAAATATTTATAACGGTACACGCGAGTAAATTTTGTGAAGTGCCCCCAACCCCCCTGCCGCCCCCGCTAACAGAAAAAAATCCTCACTAACAACCGAACTATCAGTGAAAATACATAGAACTCCAGAACTATGCAAGAGGCAACTGGAACTGATTTTCATTTATTACCTCCAACTGAGCAGCAGGTCAATGGCACGATGGAATTCTTTGAGTGAAACCAAATTTCTTTTTCTCGGAAAAATGATTTTTTTTCGGAGTTTTGATTGCCCCCGCAATAGTTCTGTTAAATTGCTTTACCACTTTTTTTATGAGACAAATATTTACAACGGTACACTCGAGTAAGTTTTATGAAGTTAATGGACCCGACCCCGACCCGCTAATGGAAAAAAAATCGATACTGAGAACCGAACTATCGATGAAATGTACATAGAACTCCCGAACTATGCAAGAGGCAACTAGAACTTATTTTCATTTATTACCTCCAACTGAGCAGTAGATTGATGGCACGATGAATAGCTTTCAGTGAAACCAAATTTTTTTTTCGGAAAAATGAGATTTTCCTCGGAGTTCTGCTTGCCCCCGCAAGAGTTCTGTTAAAAAGCTTTACAACTTTTTTTGATCAGACCAATATTTACAACGGTACACGCGAGTAAATTTTGTGAAGAGCACCCCCCTGCCGCCGCCGCTAACAGAAAAAATATTTACTAACAACCGGAATATCAACGAAAATACATGGAACTCCAGAAGTCTTGGAGAGGCAGCTAGGACTGCGTCTCTTTTTCTACCTCCGACTGAGCAGTAAATTGATGGCACGATGGAATGCTTTGAGTGAAACCAAAGTTATTTTGTCGGAAAAATAATTTTTTTTTTCGGAGTTCTGGTTGCCCCCGCAAGAGTTCTGGTCAATAGCTTTCAAACTTTTTTTTAACAGACGAATATTTACACAAGTACACTCGAAAAAGTTTTATGAAGTTTTCCCGCACCGCCCTAACGGAAAAAAATCGTTACTACGAAACGAACTATTCATGAAATGTACATAGAACTCCAGAACTATGCAAGAGACAACAAGAACTGGTTTCATTTATTACCTCCAACTGAGCAGTAGATCGATGGCACGATGGAATGCTTTGAGCGAAACCAAATTTTTTTTTCGGAAAAATGAATTTTTACTCGCAATTCAGCTTGCCCCCGCAAGAGTTCTGTTAAAAAGCTTTAGAACTTTTTTTGATCAGACCAATATTTACAACGGTACACGCGAGTAAATTTTGTGAAGTGCCCCCCCCCCCCCCCCCCCCAGCCGCCGTCGCTAACAGAAAAAAATCCTCACTAACAACCGAACTATCAATGAAAATACATAGAACTCCAGAACTATGGGAGCTAAAAATAGCTAAAAAATGCTATTTTCATGATTTTTTTGCTAGGTTTATATTATAGATATTGATATAAAAGTTGTTACACATAATAAATACACTCTCGAAATATATTTAAAAAATTGTTATGTATTTATGTAAGACGAACAAACTTTAAACGCGTTTTTCTCGAAACAAGGTTTTCCGACGGCTTGTTGATAAAATCGTCGAAACTACTGAACCGATCCTTATGAAATTTAAACCACATGTTCTTTACAACTATAGCTATAGCGCATATCAAGGTTTTTTTAGATTTTAATATTTACTATTTTTTTGGCAAAAACGGTGAAAAAACAGGTTTTTTCGAAAAATGACCGCCTTTGGTTACTTTTTGCATACATAAAACATCGTATGATATGTGCTATAGCTATTAACATACTAAATTAAAAACCGTTTCGTTTTTTTCTTTCGGTTGATCCATATCCAAGATTTCATCAACACCGCAGACCTACAATTTTTTAAGAAATTTTTTTAACTACCATTTTTGTCTATAAATAGTGACTTAAGACGATGAGGAGTCATTCCGTCTTAAGGCCTTACGCCACTCTAGAGGCCGAAAAATTAGGCTTTTTGAGGACTTTTTTTCAGAAAAACTACAAAATAAATCGAGATTACAAAAAAGCATGTTTATCATACACATCAGTGTCTGTATACAATAATTTTTTTGAAGCGATTAATTTCAAAATGGCGGCTGTGCAGCGTTTATCTCAAAACTGCATTTTTGAAGTTGGCCGGAAACGTAACTCAAACAGTTTTCAACCGATTCACTTGAAATGTTGAATATATCTTGAAAAATACATTGTCTATGGGAGTACGTAGGATTTTTTTTTTATATTGCATAGTTAATTTGTTATTAATGATTTTTAGGAAATTTTTTGGAAAGTGAAAAATTTGCCTAAACATCGTCAGATAATTGTTAATAACAAATGAACTATGCAATATAAAAAAAAATCGTACGTACTTCCATAGACAGTGTATTTTACCATATCTGTTCAACATTTGGGATAAACGCTGCACAGCAACCATTTTGAAATTAATCGCTTCAAAAAAATGATTGTATACAGCCACTGATATGTATGATAAACACCCATTTTTGTAATCTCGATTTATATTGTAGTTTTTCTGAACAAAAAATCCCCAAAAAGCCTATTTTTCGGCCTCTAGAGTGACCTAACCCCTTAAATAAATAGAAAACATTTTTTGAAATGTATGTCGAAAGTGTATTTATTAAGTGTAACAACTTTTATATCAAAATGTGCAATAAAAACCTATCGAAAAAAATAATGAAAATAGCCTTTTTTAGCGTCTAAAGTGAGAAGACCCCTTAAAAAAGTGACATCATCAACGATCTTTAAATGTTTCTCATCGTATCTCCGGTAATTTTGGAAACAATCCATCCAGTGGTTCTCGAGGTATCATGTCCACCGACTTTGAAAACAGTGTTTCGGGAAAAACCCGTTCAAAGTTTAAAGTGTGGTGCCGCTCACCGGGCCGACTGTTAAGGCGTTACCCCCACTTGTAGCGCAAAAAAAGGCCTTTTTCATGAATTTTTTTAAAGATAACTACAAAACTTTTTTAATCAATCAAAAAACCATCTTAAAGAACACATCTTGAAGAACTTTCAGTAATTTTTTTATTGAAAAATATTACATTGTTTAGTGGCAAATGGCCGTCAATGAAATAATGTTTTTATATACACGGTTTGCGGTGACCAACATTGCGGAGAAGAGGATCATATGAAAAAAAAAAATGCGGTTAGATTTAGCCAAATATAAGTATAAACTAGTCTTTAATCGAAGGATTTTAAAAAATATTCATTTTTCACAAAATGGCGGACAGTCAAAGTTAATGGTTCGATTTTAACGAAAAAAATCGAACGATTAAAGACTACATTTTTATGTATTAAATAAGCCTGCAAAATTTCAAGAAGATCGGTTCATTAGTGTTCGAGTAATCTTGGTCACCGACTTCAGAAATGCTATTTTGAGAAAAACGCGTTTAAAGTTTCAATTTCAGTTTACACGAAGAAAATATTTTTTTTTGTAAACTTACATAGAGTCATCTATTCGGGGCCCATACAGAAGTATTACTTATACTTCATACTTATACTTCAACTTATACTTCAAAAAAATGCAATAAAAAAAATCGATTTTTTCAAAATCGCAAGTGGGGGTAACCCCTTAAATGCTCTAGCACATTCAATTTTAGGAATATTTGAATAAAATTTTCAGGGAATATAGCTAAAAAGTGATACTATCGAATACAAATATTTTTGGAAAATGCTATTTTTACCCACCTAGGTAGATGTTCCCGTCAACCCCACGCATGTTACTTCCCCTTCCCGTTTCCCGAGAGACCATGCCCCAAAGTGTTGCCCACACCGACGTTTTTCACCCCAAATGAGGTCACGACGTAACTTACGACTGGGTACTCGATAACGCAACGTTGTAATTCGTGACAAGCTGATTCCGTCCGCGCAATTTCTATGCTGTTTGTCAGATGAGCGGTGTGCAACACGGTAAGAAAATTGGGGGTATATCAGAGGGCGTCGTCTTTCAAGGAATTCTCTTGGCGCTCCGGGAAAGTTCAGCGGATACGACCATACGTCGGGATGTTGGGTTGACCATGTATATATATATAACCTTCGTGAAAGCCATTCGTATTGCGCCACCCCCATCGTCGTGTACCTACGATACATCATTTTCGGCTGGGATGATCTTACGGTAGATTTACCATTTGTACAGTTTATGGGCGTTGGCCTGGGCCATAAACTTGGTTGGCAATGACGGCGACCAGCGAGGAGGGGTGGTGGAGCCAGAGACAGAGAGAAAAGAAGAGGGAGCGAAAGAGATCGTGTGGAGGACAGCCAGCATTGAGGGAAGAAGTCCACATTTTGTGGTAGCTCCCTATATAAATGTGTGTGTGTATGTGATGCCGAGTGAGCTAACCTGGAATGAAGGAGAAAGAGAATGAACGCGTTTTAGTTCAGCGCTGACTATGGCGTGGCCGTCTCGATTTGGAAACAGCCAAGGGATGACAAGGGCGGCCCTTCATACTAGGGAGGGTAGAGAGACAGTAGTCGGAATTGGAGGCAATAACATTTGACATTTCGACTTGCCCCGAGAATACGAGAGCTGTTTCCCTCGATTTTATCAACTTCTCCAACAATAGTCCGCGATACATATCCGCCTTGGGATTGATCTTTGTCATATGGTTATTAACGGGCTGTTCTTTTCTTTTTTTGGTCACGACGTTTTATCGGTGAGAGAAAATATGTTTTGGCATTTTACGAGTCGGCTCGCCCATCTGCAGCATGTAAAACCCTGGAGCTCCCGTTGAAGGACGAATAGGGATAATCAATTAGAGAGCATGAATGGTGAAAATTGATTTCCGACCTTGAGAAATCTTTTCCAATGTTGAGACCCGGTTGGACGCGAAACAATAATGCGGAGTAGATTTTGATTGTTTGAAAAGTTTATATTTTTGGTCTTTATTTTCAAGGTGTGTAGAGCCTCGTCCTTCACTTTGGATTTTTAAGGCGTTACCCCCACTTGTGGCGCAAAACAGGCCTTTTTCATGAATTTTTTTAAAGAAAACTACAAAACTTTTTTAATCGATCAATATACCATCTTAAAGAACACATCTTGAAGAACTTTCAGTAATTTTTTTATTGAAAAATATTACATTGTTTAGTGGCAAATGGCTGTCAATGAAATAATGTTTTTATATACACGGTTTGCGGTGACCAACATTGCGGCGAAGTGGATCATTTGAAAAAAAATGCGGATGGATTTAGTCAAATATAAGTATAAACTAGTCTTTAATCGAAGGATTTTAAAAAATATTCATTTTTCACAAAATGGCGGACAGTCAAAGTTAATAGTTCGATTTTAACAAAAAAAAACGGCCGTTTTTTGGCTATAAAACGGCCATTTTTTTTCGAAAAAAAAAATCGAACGTTTAATGACTACATTTTTATGTATTAAATAAGCCTGCAAAATTTCAAGAAGATCGGTTCATTAGTGTTCGAGTAATCTTGGTCACCGACTTCAGAAATGCCATTTTGAGAAAAACGCGTTTAAAGTTTCAATTTCAGTTTACACGAAGAAAATATTTTTTTTTGTAAACTTACATAGAGTCATCTATTCCGGGCCCATACAGAAGTATGGGCCCGGATACTTATACTGCAAAAAAATGCAATAAAAAAATCGATTTTTTCAAAATCGCAAGTGGGGGTAACCCCTTAAAGCAATTTCTAATATTAAGCCACCTTGTTTGAGTTTGCATATATTGAGCATCAAAAATACCGCAAGGTTACTTCGTGAAGTGTCGACTGAAGCGTTTTGTCACAATGCATAAAATATGCATACGTGTATTCAGAGATGGTTGGCATACGAAATCGATATTCTCCAGTGCAATGGCTGACGTTCAATCATCCCTCGATGTTCGTACTACCATTGGACAATAGCTTTATAGAATAGGATCGCAGTCGTATATCAGTTGGATGAGCGTGGTGACGAGAGGTGTGCGAGTTTGTCGAGTACGTATATAATGATGGAGGAGCTTGGAAAATCAGGCATTTATCATTGCGAATGAGCGATTTCTAATAATCTTGTGGATCTATAGTCCAGGATATGTACTGCAACTATCCAGCGAAAACGTGGTTACGTTGTGTACAAGTTTCGTGCCATTGTACCATATTTGCTCGGTTAAAGGCAGAGCGAATGGAAATCAAATGCGCTCTCTCCGTTCGGCTGTTACTCCGATTGATTTGTATACACCGAACCTCTGCCGATGAGTCCCTCCTCCTCTGTACCATCGACCGAGGAAGTGTGCTAAACTACGGTGGGATTTATGTTCTCTCCTAATTGCGTTGCTCTCCCCGAGGCTAACCGGGCTCCACGGACCCACGATGAAATTGGTTTGAGGTTCAATTGGAGTAGGGTGAAAGATCGTCAAGCTCCCGGGACCGGAAAGCTCTATTCGCTACGCCAGAGTGCGCCGACTTTCGAAGCTTCCTCCATATTTATTCGAACGTAGTGTATTAACTCGTGTGCACACCGTACGAAACATTTGACGCCAACTTGACTGAAGCTCTTAACGTTGGCGAAAAGTGGCGAAAATGTGGGAGATATCATGGGGTTTTCACCTGTTGACTTAATCGCGTGTACTGGATTACTATTTGGGTTGGGTTGAGTCAATTGGATTGGTGTCTTCAGTGTAAGGATGACAAGTCAACCCTATGTGGAGACATCAAGCTACTTCCATCTAAAGATCAAGTTTGGTTGGTTTAGATAGACGTCTTTAACCTGGAGACATCATTTATGGTCTTGCTATCAACCTCGATGTCTTCAATCTGAAGACATCAAGTTTGCTTAGTTTGGATTGAGGTCTTTCTTCCGGAGACATCACCCATGGTCTTGCTGTCAACCTCGATGTCTCTAATCCGAAAACATCTAGTTTGCTTGGTTTGGATTGATGTTTTTAATTTGGAGACATCACCTATGGTCTTCCTATCAATCTCGATGTCGTCAATGTGAAAACATCAAGTTTGCTTGTTTTGGACTGAAGTCTTCAATTCTGAAGACATCACCTATCTGCAGACGTCCTGCTATCAACTTCGACGTCTTCAATTTAAAGACATGAAGTTTGGTTGGTTTGGATTAATGTCTTCAATCTGGAGCCATCACCCATGGTCTTGCTATCAACCTCGATGTCTCCAATCTGAAGACATCGAGTGCATTCGACTCGACACGATTATGTGCCCATGAACGCGTTTGAGGCAGTAACAATTTTTTTTAATGGCGTACTTTTAAAAACGAATTCGGAATTCAATTATAGCGGTTACGCTCATGACAAATATTGGAAAGTTGATGTGGTATGTGTTCCGTTCGACAAACAAACCTACGACCTATTCCGTATTTTTGAATTATTTCATTTGTCTCCTTTTTTAGTTGAGAGGAATTGCAATATATATACGTTTTGAAAAATGTATATCACGGCTAGCAAACAATTATTTTGTTATCAAATGTATCACAGTGAGGCCATCTTTCGTCTCTGGGAAAAAAACTCGATACGAATGCGCGGATCAATAAGCTTTAGGGAAGATTACTATTGAGGGTAACAAAATGGGGAAAGGTTTCCTTCAGCGGATGCACCAGTAGAGTCCTATGTATTCTAGTTTTCGTCTTTCGCGGTCGATAAGATGTGTCCCTACTAGGGAGTCGCCATCATGCAACAACTTATTGTGTCTTATTGGGATCTTATCAACAGTGGG
The DNA here is from genome assembly GCA_944452715.1 of Ophion slaviceki. Classification (NCBI taxonomy): domain Eukaryota; kingdom Metazoa; phylum Arthropoda; class Insecta; order Hymenoptera; family Ichneumonidae; genus Ophion; species Ophion slaviceki. The sequence continues at coordinate 25,076,731 of OX101794.1, forward strand.
TGCATATGCGTCCGTCGATAATCTTGGGGTGTATTTCTTGTTATCAACCGTTGGCCATCCTTCCCCCTTCGCGGTGCGGTGAAAAATTAAATAACTCCTATATCGATATTCGTAGTGAAATACAAATGTCTTAAAAAATTTGGAAACATGTTTACAAAGTACACGGCCAACCAAGAATATTGTACCAACTGTTGATACACATGATTCACATGTAGAACGGCCCATGGCACTTCATAAGGTTCTTTCAGTTACCATCAGTCGTTACAAAGGTCCTATACAGGTAATGTTACCGAGCGCCACCCTGTTCTACCGACCGCTAAAATGGCAAACTGGACCAGCATACCGACTGAAGATACATGGTGGTATAGATGTTATCATGAGTGGTCAGGTCGAGTCTGTACTGCCGAATAGAAAGCTTCGTTGTGTTCACGACAGATGCCGCAGGAAGACTAAGTGTGGCAGTTTCAAGACGAAAAGCCTCATGGAATTGGCTCGTGATAGATATATGAATTTCTAGTATCACTATATATTGTATTTAAGCTATTTGCAGCCTTTTTTTATATGAGCTCTATTGTCGCATAAACATTATTTCTAGAACCCAAACAAATCCAAAAGAATGCAACGATGTTTATACGAAATATATCGCCTCCTCACTTTTAGCTTCCTCATCCCCTTAAAAAACAAATAATGGACATGCAATGCGGAAAGTTTTAATAGGCATTTATCTTTTATTCGCTCATTGTTTTTCTTCAACATTAACTTCGTGGTATCGTTTAGAAAAATCTCTAGTTAGGAGGATCTTAAGGGAGTATTGTTGTCTAGAGCTCTGTTTTGGAGGTGATTTTTAGGGTAGAATAACCAAAAAAATACACATGTTTATTGATCCTCCAAGAACCCTCCATTTGTTCGGGTTTCTTTTAAAGAAAAAATTGATTATCATGCACGTTTTTACGTTTACTAAAAATGGTGGACAGAAAACGCTCCCAATTGCCGACCACTGTTGTGGACCATGTACGAATCTGAAAAAAATTCAAACATTTTCTCAATTCGTATGAGTGTTGTAATGTTTGGTACTAGATTCAGCAAAAAAAAACACATTTAAAACTTTGGTTATTAATTTTATATTGGCTGTTTTTCTGATCGTTCTACGAAATATATCATTAAGGGGTTAGGCCACAGAAACAGGTATAAAATCATGTGCGAATTTAACATTTTTTTTCGTATGAAAAAGTGATTCACTCATAAAATTAATCACACATCTATTTATTATGAATATCACGCTGTTAGAAAATATATATTTTTTTTCGGTGTACAAAATGGCCGACTACTAATATTTTCTTGTATTATCTTTTTTTAGGCGCTCCGCTGCGTGACATTTAGCATCCACAATTTTTTATCTAGAACAAAAAACAACAATTCTCATCAATCTACATTAGAATACCTAGAGAAGTACGTACGGAATTTAAACAATTTTGCTTTATTCAAAAGCTGTAGGGATGTGAATGAATTTTCAGTAAAAAAATCGAGTGAAAATTGTAAATCGTGTTGTAACTCGTGTTGTAAATCGAGTGAAAATTGTTGAAGTAATTTGTCACGCCAATTGGAAAAAAGCTGTTTCGAGAAAAACGCGTTTAAAGTTTTAGGTACTCTATGGCCGCGCCAGAGGTGGGCTTACGTTATACGCTTAAAGTAGGTGAAAAAAATGTCTTGCTATAAATCGAATAGTAACTTATTCTTAGAATGATAAAGAACCGTTTTAGCGAAAAAAATCGATTTTTCGAAAATTCTATTGTGGCATCATCCCTTAAAAAAAATTACTTCGACCGAATCGTCGACTGAACGTGTGCACCTAATCTGAGCACAATCAGCCAGCTGGTTATCGCGAAATCGTGGTTGCCTTTCCTGACAATCACAATTTCAATCGGCAATTTTATCGTTAAATCAAAGTACCCTTAAATACAAATCGCTGCGTGCAATCCGGCGAGTCTTAAAATTAAAAATTTAAATTGAAGGGATCGAACATTTGAATAATCAAACGTCTATCGATTTGACAAAAAAATTTCGATCCACCTACCTCGCAGCCACTGAAAACGATTCTCATTTTTCAATGACCGCGGCTTACTTCAGTGGCGAGCAAATTCAGATTGCCAACAGCAGCCCTGGCTATCTTTCATAACGTGTTTACATCTTGGAAGAGGAAACGACGGGGAAACCATTAAAAATGTTGCGAGTGGAGCACGACTGTGACATTAACATAAAGCAGGAAGAGATATTTTTCCTTCCAAATCGTGGATGTTGCCACAAGCTTTGGCTATTGGTACGTCAGATTTTCATGGCTTCGGAGAAGAGTCCAAGTGCCCGGAGATACTTGAGAACTCACAGCGCAATTATATACGAGAAGCGTCGTCATCTCCGAAACTTTACGAACATCATCCATCCGTTCAGTTTATTCAGGTACTGTTTCCACTCCTCCGCAACTATAAATACTAACGCACTCATTGGCGTTCGAACGCACAATGAAATTGAACCTCGATTCAACATCAACGCTGACAATTATTATTCTCAAGACACTGGTGGGACTTGCTGATGATCCTGACAATGATTGGAATGATGTGGCTCGTCCCGTACCAAGCGGCATTTGACATGAGCAGAAGTGGTTTTCACAACTGGACGATAACGAAAAATGTCTGCCTGCTTCTATGCTGTACAGACATACTCGTTAATTTCATGACGGGGTGAGGCCACGAAAAGACAGTATGTGTGAGAGAGAGAGCCTTTTAACGATAAAGCACGAGCGTACGTGTACGTTGCTGAGAGTACATGCGCATTCTCAAACAGGCCATAACTCTGTCGCTTGAATAAAAAATATATAAAAGAATCACCGTACATGCGTAAGTGCAGGTACTTCGACACTACGCTGCGCCACGTCGAGATGGATTACAGGATGATAATGAGACGTTACGTTCAGCGTGGTACCTTCGTACCGGACTTGTTGGGTTCATTGCCGACCGACCTCTTCTTCCTGGCCTCGTGGTACGAGCTCGTAGTAGTCCGCGAACTGTCGACGTTGATTTATGCTTTTCGCGTGTTCTGCGCTTATTCGTACACGACGAGAATGCTCAACACCTACGGTATGGATCAGGCGAACTTTCGTTTTTTCTACACGTTACCCTGGCTCCTCGTAGCCGTGCACTGGTTCACCTGCGTCACATGGATAGTACCGATCGTAACGAGCAGCCTGTCACTGCCACAAAGACCATCAAACCTTTCCTGGATTAACATCGATGACATCTGGGAGCGCGATGATCAGTCGAGATACTGGTCGTGTTGGCGCAGATCGGTGGCGATCTTCACGAGATCGGGATTCTTTCACGACGAGCCAACATCCGTTGATGATCGCTATGTCGGTATATTGATCCAGCTGTTCGGTACTCTCGTCTTTTGTGTCGTAATAGCCCAAGTTATGCAGTACTTCAAAGCCTCGAAGAGCTCGAAGCTGCAGTACGAGGCGATCGTTGCGCAGCTCAAGCAATACATGCGTCATCGGCAATTGCCTCGATCCATACAGCAACGCTTCATCGCCTACTACGAGTTTCGTTATCAGCATCGTTACTTTCGCGAAATCGAGATTCTGAACACCTTGTCGTCGCACATGCTTCAGGAGATCGGTATGCACTCGTGTCGCAAGCTCGTCGAGAACGTCACATTCTTCAACAACCTGCCGATCTCGCTGCTCGCCAGAATCGTCGTTCTCCTCAAATCCGAAATATTCCTGACGAACGACGTGATAATGAGGGCCAGGCAACCGGGCGACTGCATGTACTTCATCGCTACTGGCACCGTAGCGATCTATACGCATTCGGGAAAGGAGGTCTGTCACCTCGAGGACGGTGCTCACTTTGGTGAGATTGCACTTGTGATGCCGGACGAGCGCAGGGTAGCGAGCGTCGTTGCTGTCGAAATTTGCGAACTCTACAGACTCGAGAGGGCTGATTTCGCCAGGACCATTCATCCTTACCCGTTGCTCTGGGAACGCATCAGGAAGATCGCTATCGAGAGACACGAGAAGACGACTATACTGAATGCACAGTAGATGAGCATCGATTGGGATATTCGGATGAAGCTACCGATCACATCAATCGATCAATGGAGCGTCAACCTGGTTATCCGATCACTATTGCAGCCTGATGACGATCAATCGGTGGCAACGCATCAGCGGGGACACATGACTCGTCCGACGAACGCCAATGGCATTTGGCCCTCAGCTCCTTGTAGCCAAGATAATTGGGTGACATCACTTGTTCCTGTGGATTTTCAACGGATTTTTACCCAGGTCAACGTACCTGGGTGCCCATGTTTAAAAAGTAAAATCAGAATAGGACAAATGAAAATCGGACAACCGCCACCACTTGGTTCTCGTCATTTTGAAGATTTCGTATAAATCGCTGGGTGGAGTTGCCGCGTGAAGATGTCTATTTGAACGCATCCTGGCTTTTCCAGCGCGATGGAGACGCCCATTTGGCGAAACAATGCCTGGATAGCGGATCGACGCATGGGCAGAGAGAAAGCGCGAAGGTATAGCGGGTGTAGGGGAGACGTTGAGGCGAAGAGAGCGCGAGAAAGAGAGAGGGACGAGACCCGCTGGAATGACAATGAGAGAATGCTTAGGGAGGAGTAGATCTGGCCATTGTAATAGGTCGACAATGCGCCTGCTTGGTAGTGCCGCCAAGTCGCCAGGGCACTCCCGTGAGCTACCGTGGAACTAAAACGTGATACCGTGCTGAAGCATTGTGAGAGAGCAGTGCGCGCGCGGTGTCCCTTTTTCCCTCTCTTTTTTTGCCTGCGCTCTACCCATTGTTATCAGCGATGCCTGGTGGGACGCGCAAGAGCAACCGCTTCGTGCGACTATGAGCGTACGTGCGATACGATACGAAGTTGCAACAGGCAAAATGGTCCGGGGAGGGGGAGCCTCCTGGGTAAAATACTTCTGGGTGTATTGGCGGAGTAGGAGGATTGGGTAGGAGTTGCGAAAACAAAACCCACGACCAGCAATGCAGGTGCGAAAGCGAGACAGATACATGCCGTTGTACCGTGAGTGTACCACGACTATAGTTATGTCACGGTAGCCACACCCCGTGAAACCAGCCAATGGGCGATCGCCGCAGGCCTCTCTGCATTGTCGTCGTTACCGACCTGACTAGCACCTGAATGCGCCGCAACAATGAGCTGATGCCCCGGTTCTCCCATTTTCGATATACGCGAATCATACACGAATTAGTCTTCGGATCTACATCCGGATCACACCCCTTAAGGAGCCAAACGTCGATGAGCCTTAGAACGCCAAAAGAGAAGACTCATCTGCTAATTGTCATCAATGCCTTGGGTATGAGTCTTTTTCAACCTTCTTCTCAGCAGCATCAAGGGTGGACCAAACGACAGGTTGCAGAAATCGTGCAGACGAATCGACAATGCATAGGGTCGGCCGTCTCACCCCGAGGTCAGTGGTTGATGCCCATCAACCAACTGTAGACCGTTGAGAGGCCTAAATGGAGTCCTATTCACTGATCACACCAATTAATATAAGTCTGATCATTGGACATTGGTTTCTGCCCATTTCCGTGTAATCAAATAAAGTTGCATCATTTTTACCTCAGCGCAATGTGATCGTTCGAACGATAATTGACCGTATCATTACCGCGTACTCCGCCAATCGAATCGGACACTGATGATCGCCAAAGAATATCCATTTTTCGGACTTGTCGAACTTTTGACGTTGCAACCGAATGACTCGCATTCGCGTACAAGAAACCTGACGACGGTCAATAGCACTTGCAGAATAGTGTACATAGATAGAAAAGCGCGGTACCAGGAGGACCTGAGATCTCCGCTGTATGCTTCCATAATAGACGGATACGCAGATGGGTGGGAAGAAGGGCAACAGGGTGCATACCTATAGTAACAAAACCCCGGCGACGGCGACCCTGGAAGCGGGAGCGGCTGCCTTCTCGAGCGTCGGGTCGATACTTTGCGGGCTACCAGCCTCCCTTCCGTCACTGCTGCTGCCACGACCACCACCACCACCCTTGCTAGAACCTTCAGCAGCCCTCTCTCCAACTCTCCCTACCTCTATGCTCACCTCTTTACTCTCTCTCTCTCTCTCTCTCTCTCTCTCTCTCTCTCTCTCTCTCTCTCTCTCTCTCTCTCTCTCTCTCTCTCTCTCTCTCTCTCTCTCTCTCTCTCTCTCTCTCTCTCTCTCTCTCTCTCTCTCTCTCTCTCTCTCTCTCTCTCTCTTGCTCCCTCTCTTTACGGGAGACCAGTTCTGATGTATTTCTCCCTCAACCCCTTTTCCTCCCTTTCAACCTCAACCCCTTTCTCGGGCTTTCTTCTCCACTCACGCCACCCAGCCCCTCACAGCTTTATCTTTCCACCTTACTTCCATCCACGTTCCATCTTCGCTGTTTGCACCGTGCTCGTCTTGTGCAGTGTGCACCCTATTGGAAACGGGGCTCGGCATGAGGCAAGGAAACAAGGCAATTCGCAGTAATAGGTAATGCGGATCAATCTTATCAGGCGGTATATTCGAAATGGCTGATGAACGTCTAATTTGCTGGACTGTCGTCATGTCTACAATAAGAATGAGCACTGGTCGTAGACATTCAATTTCGCCACTATCTACTCATCTGCCCATCCATTTTTCTAGAGACATATCGATGTGCACGGCTCTCCGGTGTCTTCACACTTGGCAGCCTTCTTAACTAGGATGACATACGAGAGCATCCGACAATCGTTTTACCGGGATCACGAATGGTCGTGATAAAATGGCGCACCACCCTACTGCTTACCTTCGAACATCGTTGAAGTTCTGAAAACTTCGCAGATACCTGCTCGATAATCAAACCAGTGTTGAAAGAGGCTTCAACCAAAGTGACATTATACTAGATATGATATTTGTATGCCGTACTCCCAGTACCAAAGTATCATCATTCAAGGAATGGTGTATCTAGGATTGATGTAGCTCATATTTATTTCTACACGTCTCCCAACTTGGTTTCTTGCATCTTCGCTCCACCTTCCAACCTAGCCCTGGCTCAATTTAACTCCGTCAATTGTTCACCTCTGGTAGATCTGTATTGCCATCTTGTCCAAACGTCCATACGATTTGAGCGTTAAGGGGTTACCCCCACTTGCGATTTTGAAAAAATCGATTTTTTTATTGCATTTTTTTGAAGTGCAATTTGAAGTGCAGTTTTTTTTTTTGATGCCTGGCATAGATGACTCTATGTAAGTTTACAAAAAAAATATTTTCTTCGTGTAAACTGAAATTGAAACTTTAAACGTGTTTTTCTTAAAATGGCATTTCTGAAGTCGGTGACCAAGATTACTCGAACACTAATGAACCGATCTTCTTGAAATTTTGCAGGCTTATTTAATACATAAAAATGTAGCCTTTAATCGTTCGATTTTTTTTCGAAAAAAAATGGCCGTTTTATAGCCAAAAAACGGCCGTTTTTTTTCGTTAAAATCGAACCATTAATTTTGACTGTCCGCCATTTTGTGAAAAATGAATATTTTTTAAAATCCTTCGATTAAAGACTAGTTTATACTTATATTTGACTAAATCCATCCGCATTTTTTTTTTCAGATGATCCACTTCGCCGCAATGTTGGTCACCGCAAACCGTGTATATAAAAACATTATTTCATTGACGGCCATTTGCCACTAAACAATGTAATATTTTTCAATAAAAAAATTACTGAAAGTTCTTCAAGATGTGTTCTTTAAGATGGTATATTGATCGATTAAAAAAGTTTTGTAGTTTTCTTTAAAAAAATTCATGAAAAAGGCCTTTTTTGCGCTACAAGTGGGGATAACGCCTTAATCGATGCGGATATTCACCCACAGAAAACGTACCTGCCGCAACAGAGCTTGAACGGGTAAAAAATGGGACTCTACGTCTGCCCCCCACCTAGGTACACACGCATTGTGCATTTATAAAAGCGTTCAATATGAGAGCTGCATCAGTCCCGTCAACTTCATGCCACTGCGAGCACCGGTAGTTCGGTGCCACGCTGAACTATGAAATACACTGTTCTCCATAGCCAGCGGCTGGATAGATCAAATCGGGCATGAGAGAGGTAGGCAGAGAGATACACAAATTGATAATGTACAAAGTACTCGTATGAACAGGATAAACGCTCCAGTTACTCTTTTCCATATTCGATACTATACACGCCCGTCGATATTTTGAATTCTCTCTGATGCAGCCAAACACTTACAGAAAATATGGAAATGCGTGTATGGGGCTTTTTAGGTTTCTTTTTTTAACTCGTGAAAAAACCCTTCAAAGGAAGCACCGTTTCTTATCACACGGGATTTTAACGCTGAGGCGTTCACAGTGCTCCGCTTATCGAATTCGCCAATAGTGAGAAGGAGCTTCAATGTTAAGGGACTTAAGGGGTTTGGCGACTCTAGAGGCCGAAAAAATAGACTTTTGGGGATTTTTTTTCAGAAAAACTACAAAATAAATCGAGATAACGAAAAAGGGTGTTCATGATACATATCAGTGACTGAATACAGTAATTTTTTCGAAGCGATTAATTTCAAAATGGCGGCTGTGCAGCGTTTATCTAAAAACTGCAATTTTCAACCCATTCACTTGGAATGTTAAATATATCTTGAAAAATACATTGTCTATGGAAATACGTCGGATTTTTTTTTATATTGCATAGTTCAATTGTTATTAGCAATTATCTGACGAAATTTTTTACTCTCCAAAAATTTGCCTAAAAATCGTCAAATAATTGTTAATAACAAATGAACTATGCAATACAAAAAAAACCTACGTACTTCCATGGACAATGTATTTTTCAAGATATATTCAAAATTTCAAGTGAATCGGTTGAAAATTGTCTGAGTTATGTTTCCGGCCAACTTAAAAAATGCAGTTTCGAGATAAATGCTGCACAGCCTCCATTTAGAAATTATTCGCTTAAAAAAAATTGTTGTATACAGTCACTGATATGTATGATGAACACCCTTTTTGTAATGTCGATTTATTTTGTAGTTTTTCTGAAAAAAATCCCCAAAAAGCGGAAATGGACAAATCGAATCGCGCAGCCTCGATGTAAACAAGTTAAATGCGACGGCCTTGCACATTATTCCTTATATCGGGGTCGTTGTATACACTATTTTGGATAGTCAGCAACGGCACGAAATGCCCCATATTTATGTTTATAGACGAGTACCATCGCATCATTTACCATACTCGCCGCTCACATTGAGCTTCCACTCCAGTGTGCAGCGATACCCGGACCCTTGCTCCGACTACTTGTCCCATTATTTTATCCCCGGAAACCACTGAATTCCCGATTCTTTGGCTATGCTATTCTAAGGATGCACCCTTCAGTATATATGTATAGTTTTAGTGATCGTATACTACAACCCCTACCTTTCACCCTAGTGGCTCGCCCTTCACTCGGATTCTCTCTCTCTCTCTCTCTCTCTCTCTCTCTCTCTCTCTCTCTCTCTCTCTCTCTCTCACTCCCTCTCTCTTCTCCTTCTATCCTTTCCCGATATCCCAGCCGAACGATACTTATTGATGTTGGAACTTCCGTTAACCATTGACTACATACGTAACTTAAACTGCCTCGTAATACACCTTCTGCACTTCCGAATGTACTGTATCCATTTTTTAACGATTTAGCCCACAGGCATTGCCTGCACGATCCACCGGCTCTACCGATCGTCTGAATTTATACTCGTAATGGAAGCTCACAACTTCTACCTAATACTGTCCATCTTTGATCCGCGTATAGGACTAAGAACTAATACCAAAGATACCGATCTTCTGCCTAAAATGATACTTCCCCAGTGATACCGATTTTTCACCAAGATGGTCCTTTGATTTCGTTCGAATCGAGTAATAAATCGAATCACATATCCAACGAAAATCATCATTTACTTTTCAGTCTTCAATCTAGTATTCAGACTTCGGAAGTAGTCAGCAAGCATGTCATTAAAGACACAGTGCGGAGCTGCATGGCTCCAGACGCGCGTCTGGGTGAGAGATTGATGAGGGGAGAATAAGGACCCAAAAAGAAGTGTCCGAGAGGATTCGCGTAGAATGTTGCTGTGAATGAGATATCCTTTACGGTGAAAAGGATTTTTTTTCTTCCGTTTCGTTTATTACTGACTTCGGCGAGTGATCTGGATGATTCGATGTTCTTCAGCCCTCTCGACACTGTGGGCAAGAAGTCTTTCAGATGTGGGAATGTAAGTGCGAGAAACAGCTTGAAGATGCCAGTCGTATGAGAATAAATGCGTTAAAACGCGTGCATTTGGATATGTACACATGCATGTGTAGGCACACAGCATAACACGTACATATGCGAAGGTATAGCAGCATAACCGATATCAAACCGTGTTGGGTCTAACGAGGCCTCTGCCACCATTGGCTAAGGGGTTGTTTCTGCAATTCACCTTCGCCCCTGGCGTTATGCAACTCACCCCTGCTTCTCGTCCCACGCTTCGTTCAGCCCATCTCTCTCTCTCTCTCTCTCTCTCTCTCTCTCTCTCTTCGTCGTGTACTTGCTCTCTTCCCGGTACTCGATTATCTCTGCACCGTTAAGGCATTCATCGCTAGCGGGTGCACGTTAAACGGCGAATATCTCTCGTCGAACCATGATTTGCACAAGCCACCCGGAAGAGTTTAAACTGCCTCGTCGTCATCGTGTCGCGTTTTGCGATTACGATAAACCATCATGTCCCCTGCTCAAAGAGACAAGCTTGCCCGCTCACGGAATCCGTACGCAAGCGTACACCCCATGTCGAACATATACACCGTATCCCTCGAAACCCAACACCCCCTCCTGCTGCCCCTCACAGCAGCGACAAGACTAGTGACGAGATGATAAATAATCGTATGATGTAATGAACAGGGGCACACAGATAGGTGAAGTTCGTTGCACAAGTTAAAAAGGATCTTTTTTCTTCGTCCATTCCGGCCGATGGGCCAATTCTGCACGATGGAATTAATGGAGTTATGGGGAAAATCTAGGTAATGGAGTTAAGGGGTCACGTGGGTTTGAAAATTTGAAAAAATCTATTTTTTTTAAATTGTATTATAGATTGGATTATCTATATTAGATTAGATCATCTATAGATAAGATTATCTATATCAGATTATCTGTAGATTAGATATGTAGACTATGTTTTTATCTAATATGTCTAGAATATTCTCCCAAAGTTTTAAGTCAATCGGAGTAAAAGTCTAGGAATGAGAGCCTTTGGGAATTCCCCCCGTTGGGCAAGACCGGCCGGGAGCGACGCAGGTAATCGCATTTTTCTCAAAACACTATTTTTGAAGTCGGCGGATACGATTTCTCAACAACGAATGCACCGATTTTATTGAAATTTTGCACACTTCTTCAAAATAGCATTGACTAGTGATTGTAAGAAGGTTTTTTTTTCGATTACAACTTTACAAGGCTATACGTAGTGTAAATTGTATCAAAAATTGAACTATTTTGCATACAACTCTGCCAAAATTTTAAATTCACTTTGTTTCAAAATCCTTCATTCAATCACGAGCTATACTTATATCCTAACAGAAAAAAATTGGTTTTTTAAATTTCAGATAAAGCTATCATGAGTTAACCTGACCACCACGAGGACACTTTGTTTTAGGGGTCTCCGAAAAACATTCATTTTTTTTAAATAAATTCTTTTTAAATATTGTTGAAATGGTGCTCCTTTGTGTGCTTAATATTTTTAATAAAATAATTGATATATTATTTTTTTTTAATGGAGAAAATATGCTTTTTTGGCTTCGAAACCCACGTAACCCCTTATCTAGAGGGTGGAAAAATCGTGGTGAAGTGTGTCCAGTTTCGTAAAGACGTTTGGCTTGTATAACGAAGTTTGGAATGAATGTGCACACGGAACGATACGTTGGTGACGGAAGTTGATGATCGTTCTAGTGAATTCTTAGCCATGAGGCTTGCAACCACCTAGAAACCAAATTCTTTTTGGAACTCATTTCCAGAGCCCATTCTTCATTCATTAATTTCCTTACCCCATAAGAAGACATTTGGGGCAAAGGCTCTATCGTTGGATCACCCAATGGGCGGATAAAAAATACATGATTCTCGAGGTCTAAACACCTTCTAGGGTTCGATTCAGCCAGAACTTAGGTTGGAAGGTAGGGCGATGACGGAACAAACCAGATTGGAAGACATATGAAAATGGATTTAAGATACACCAATCCTAGAGACATCATCCCTCATGAGATGACATGACACGAGAGACATTCAAGCCCCACCCCTTTTTTTCTCTTCATCGGCATCGTCACCGTCATCGGCAATGATCGAAAACGGTATGGATCATATCGCTCTGGAGACGGCGCACGGTCCACATCGCATAGACACTGCTCAATCTTGGCACTTTGGTATTAGGAATATGGCATACGGATATCACCCCTAGAATCATGCCACTCTGGTTAAAGACTCGGTCAAGACTAACAAGGAACACAACTTTGATGTCCTCCTTCGATTTTGTTGAAACTTTTTTACGTGGAAGAGTATCAAAAACTAAGAGACACGTGTTTTTTTTATCGGCGGAAAAACGATTTTAAAGGGTGAAACGCACCCTCAAAAATGGTCATGATTTTCGTTTTTCGTCGATAACGTTTTAACGGTACAAGATATAAAAAAAATTCAAATTGCAACAATGTTTATTTTTTTGTGTACTATACATTGGAGATGAGAACGATAACGTTATGGACGAAAAACGAAAAACACCCCTTTTTTCGAGTGTGTTTCATCCCTTAAACCGTTTTTCCGCCGATAAAAAAATACGTGTCTCTTAGTATTTGACACTTTTCCACGTAAAAAAGTTTCAACAAAATCGGAGGAGGACACCAAAGTGATGTTCCTTGTAAGCTAATACTTAAGCAGTTTTCCGGCGTTATTCTGAGCTGCAACGAAGATCGAAGGTAGTACGAGGGCCCGCCATCTTTTCAGGAATATTCATGATTCCGGTAAAACGATTGTCGGATACTGTAATATATTATCCGAGCTGAAAGGGCTGCCTCATTGGCGAACAATTTAGCTGTTGTAAACGAGGAAAGTTTCGGGAGAAAGAGAGTTCTCTTGCAGGCCCAGCGGTGGGAGTAGCATTCGTTATCAGTTTCCTCGAGACTTTCGACTCTTGTTTGTTTCGGGCAAAAGTAAATTGCTCGACCGGGGATCTCGGAGATCGTCAACGGTATGAGAGAGAGAGAGAGAGAGAGAGAGAGAGAGAGAGAGAGAGAGAGAGAGAGAGAGAGAGACCATGTGATAGATCAGAGAAAGGCTACGAGTAAAAGGTCTGGGGAAACTGGCTAGTGAGCTTTTGTGCTTTCAGAAGAATTTCTCTCTCTCTCGTCGAAGTCCCGGAAACTCTTGGACGAAACTTTTCGCTTGGTCGGTTGCTCCAGTGCCTCTCTCTTCCTCTTCTCCTCTTTCTTCGACCCTTTTTCTCCCTCTCTTCATCCGCATCTTTGCTACACGCCAGCAAAAGCAACTTGCCCCTTTTCATAGTCCATCGTTCGTTTTTACTCTTTCGACTCGAGAGCGTTTCCTCCGTCGCTTACACAATTCCATCGCTAACTATGCGGAACTCTTCAGGATAACAAATTACCGCAATTTTCCCCAGCCCGCGTCGAGACGTACGGTATGCGTCCCATGGACATTGAGCATGACGAAAGGAACTTTGCGAGAAAGGGTGAAAAGTCACTGTAAAGGACAAAAAGTTGAATCGCGCGGAGCAACGCGATTCGCCATTGTCACTTACTTTCCTCAAGTAGGAGTCTATCTGTAGTATCAGTTTCGATCTGCTTCAAGGCCTTAGGCCGCAGTTACGGGTATAAAATCATGTGCGAATTAAACAATTTTTTTTTCGTATGAAAAAGTGATTCACTCATAAAATTAATTACACATCTATTTAGTATGAATATGAAGCTGTTAGAAAATATCTTTTTTTCTTTTCGATGTACAAAGTGGCCGACTACTAATATTTTCTTTTGTTATCTATTTTTTAGGCCCTCCGCGGCGTGCAATTTAGCATCCACAATTTTTGACCCAGAACAAAAAACAAAAATTCTCGTGAATCTACATTAGAATGCCTAGAGAAGTACGTAGGGAATTTAACAAAGATTGTTTTATTCAGAAGTTGTAGGTATTTGAACTTAAGAAACGAATTTTCAGTGAAAAATTTCGTTATGACTGCTCATAAACTGCTCACAAAATGAAAAGTTTTCCATTCATCAGAAATTCCGTACGTCCTTCTCTGCGAAATGCAATTAGGAACGTAACTTTTAAATTTGAAGTAAATCGAGTGAAAATTGTTGAAGTTATTTGTCACACCAATTGGAAAAAAGCTGTTTCGAGAAGTTTCGAGTAGTCGGCCATTTTGAACATCGAAAAAAAAATATATCTTCTAACAACTTGATATTCATACTAAATAGATGCGTAATTAATTTTATGAGTGCATCACGTTTTCATACGGAAAAAAATTGTTAAATTCGCACATGATTTTATACCCGTTACTGTGGCCTAAGGCCTTAAGGGGTTACCCCCACTTGCGATTTAAAAAAAATCGATTTTTTTATTGCATTTTTTTGAAGTATAAGTATCCGGGCCCATACTTCTGTATGGGCCCGGAATAGATGACTCTATGTAAGTTTACAAAAAAAATGTTTTCTTTGTGTAAACTGAAATTGAAACTTTAAACGCGTTTTTCTCAAAATGGCATTTCTGAAGTCGGTGACCAAAATTACTCGAACACTAATGAACCGATCTTCTTGAAATTTTGCAGGCTTATTTAATACATAAAAATGTAGTCTTTAATCGTTCAATTTTTTTTTTCGAAAAAAATGGCCGTTTTATAACCAAAAATCGGCCGTTTTTTCTCGTTAAAATCGAACCATTAACTTTGACTGTCCGCCATTTTGTGAAAAATGAATATTTTTTAAAATCCTTCGATTAAAGACTAGTTTATACTTATATTTGACTAAATTCATACGCATTTTTTTTCAGATGATCCACTTCGCCGCAATGTTGGTCACCGCAAACCGTGTATATAAAAACATTATTTCATTGACGGCCATTTGCCACTAAACAATGTAATATTTTTCAATAAAAAAATTACTGAAAGTTCTTCAAGATGTGTTCTTCAAGATGGTATATTGATGGATTAAAAAAGTTTTGTGGTTTTCTTAAAAAAAATTCATGAAAAAGGCCTTTTGTTTTGCTCTACAAGTGGGGGTAACCCGTTAAGACATCGTCAGCGAACCTCCATGTAAGTAGCATTTTCCATAGCCAATACTCGGATGGGCTGCTCAGGCGTGCACTGGCTTGCGCGCTGCCTACCGAGCGGATGGCACTCATACTGAGTTTCCGGTAGTCAATGCAATAGAAACTCAGTAAAATACCATCATCCTTATCTTTTTCCACAGTCTCCCTGTATCCTCGTACCAATACAGAGCAGCAGTCAGCAACGCTCTTTTCAACAACTAAAAATACTGAAGTGACAAGTGTAAGTTGAAAGGTAACGGGATCGTCAAAGCCGAAAAGGTCATATGAAAGAACGTTGAAGATATGAAGCAAATAACGATGACGTTCTCCAATGACAGTCCATTCCAGCAGATCTTCAGCCTATGTTCAGACGATGGTTGAACATTTTCTCAGCTAGGAAGCCACTTGAAAGACTTTTTGTTCTTCATTCGCATCATTGCCGAACGTCGATGAGCATCGAAATTTAAATACGAAGGTCTTTTTTGGGTACTGGTCCAATCGCATCGCACCATACGTGGATGTATATAAAAGCCTACATGCCTTCACGATGTATCTACAAAGGCGGTCGGATGGTCATGCTGTAGTCCGATTGCCGCCTTATATATATATTTACACACATATATGTGTGTATAGTAAGCGGAGAATTCCGACCACCTGGCGAGTCAGGGGCATCTGAATTAATTATTTGTTTAAATATAAAATCCGCGGGGTGTGATTTAGTTGGGCCGCCACGGGGGCAAGTGGGCAACCGAGAGCATAAACAAGTCGGTGTCATGTTGTTTCCCCTGTACACGAGGGCTGCCAAGAGATGTATGCGTGGCCGGGTAACAAGTTGCCGCGGTGTAGCCGGCAGCAGCAGCAGCAGCAGAGCGGCATGAGGATCACACGTACACTATATTGGCAGAGAAACAGCGGCGCGGTTGGTGTTAGCGTTGGCGTTATGGTCCTGGCTCTCTGTGTGTCCCCGGGGTGGAGGATGCACCGCATCGCCGGGTGCATTCTCCGATGCATACACCGGCCTCCATATGGATCAGGTTTGCATGCATTTGCGCAATCTGCTCACCGGTTTTTCTGATGCCAACTGAATTGTGAGGGCCGCATGAGAACCGAGGGAACGAAGGCAGTAAACTCTTTGGAAAAATATCATTGGGAGAGACACGGAGTGGGGAAAGAGAAGAACTTCTCGAGAGCGTAATTGGAACTCGACCTGATGACCACCGTGCTTTCCAAACGAGGTATCTGGCCACGCGGGCTGATTCTGGAGACACTCCTTTCCAGACAAAAGAAACTATCGAATGTCTGCGAGCTGGGTACAATTAGGAAGCCGGCTGTCATCCAATGGATTCCATAGCTGAAGTAGTATACAGGGTGTATACTACCAGGGTGTATGAATAGATAATCCTGTTTAGTCAAAGTCCCACGGTTTTTGAGATACAAATCATCTGTTTTTGGTTTTTCGCATGCCATTTCTACAAATGATACGTTTTTTTGACCCGGTTTTTTTTTCAAAAATACACTTGGTTATTTGTTTTATCTAGAAAAGTATTCTTTTTGACCTTAAATGTTAAGGCGTTAGGCCACAGCAACGAGTATAAAATCATGTGCGGATTTAACCGTTTTTTTTGCGCGCAAAAGTTATTCACTCATAAAATTAATTACACATCTATTTAGTATGGATATCAAGCTTTTAAAATTTTTTTTTCATGTACAAAATGGCCGACTACTCGAAACTTCTCGAAACAGCTTTTTTCCAATTGGCGTGACAAATAACATCAACAATTTTCACTCGGTTTACTTTAAATTTAAAAGTAATGTTCCTAATTTCATTTCGCAGAGAAGTACGTACAGAATTTCTGATTAATCGAAAACTTTTCATTTTATGAGCAGTTTATGAGCAGTTATAACGAAATTTTTCATTGAAAACTCTTTTTTTAAGTTCAAATACCTACAACTTTTGAATAAAACAATATTTTTTAAATTCCGTACGTACTTCATGTTATCATTTGAAGAAAACTGCTGCAGAATCGCATCGATCGCTTGTCGAAGCTTACGGTGAACATGCTCTTGGTAAAACACAGTGTTTCGAGTGGTTCAAAAAATTCAAAAGTGGTGATTTTGACGTGAGAAACGAAGAGCGTGGGAAACCACCGAAAAAGTTAGCAGACAACGAATTGCAAGCCTTATTGGATGAAGATGATACTCAGTCAACAAGAACTCGCGGATCAATTGAATGTGACGCAGAAAGCCGTTTCCATTCGTTTGAAAGACCGGAATATGGAAAAAGGCAACACAAAGTCATTTTGCTCCATGATAATGCTCCATCGCATACAGCAAAACGGGTCAGGGAAACGATCGAGCCGTTCAGTTGGGAAATACTAGCGCATGCGGCTCCGTCCGATTATCATCTATTCTCATCAATGGGACACGCTCTCGCTAAACAACGCTTCAATTCGTATGAAAATGTATGAAAATGGCTCGACAACTGGTTCGCTTCAAAAGGAGACCTGTTTTTTGGCGTGGCATTCATAAACTGTCGAAGAGGTGGGAAAATGTATAAATACCAATGGAGATTATTTTGAATAAAATATTTTTCATAATTTTCAAACAGACCTGTAATTTTTGCAAAAAAATCCGGTTTCATACTTCTACACCTGGTATAGCCACCTGTATCGGCATAGATTTTCCACAGTTTCCTGTGCCGTTGTCCAAATGCGATACCATCGTCCTTTAGGAAAGAGAGGTTGCGGACATATGTCTTTGAATCTGCCTAGGCCAGAGTTTGATGGGGTTGAAGTTTGCATCGTTGGAATGCAACGAAAATTCTTTTCCATTTATTATTTCCATCATTATCCAAAATCATACGTTGCAAATTTTTTGTGGATCGCTCAATGAGAATCCCAAAAAATGTTTGCGTGATTTTCGTAGCTCAAATCTGCCCAAGAAAATTTGGGAAATTAAAAGAACATCATTTTCGTTGCATTACAACGGTGCAAACTTCAACTTCATAGAGTTGCCATCTGCTGAATCATACCATACAATAAGACGTTCAAAATTACCTGATAGCATACAACGTACTCCTCCGTTCCCCGGAAAAAAGCGGATAGGAGTTGACGTAAACAGGCATCATCACTTTCCGCCTTCGAACTGAGCAATATTTTACTCTAAGAACACTTCGAGTGATGTTCGCCACGATAATAAAATACATAAAAAAAATAGACAAAGAAAAAAGAAACACGCCGCCCTTATAATTCCCGTTAAAAGAAGACCCATCAAAAGATTTGTCGTTAAACTATCCGGGATCGTAAACGCACGAAGACAATCTTTACGACTTCCGCTATCACGATATGTTCCTTATTTGTTCTATCCTATGGAGGAGTACCATCATTAGGGGGGAATTCTGTCCCGTCTCTCCGCTGCACAGGGTCTTCTTTCTGACTATCCACGTGAGATCAGCATCCCTGTATCCATTTATTTTCTCTCTCTCTCTCTCTCTCTCTCTCTCTCTCTCTCTCTCTCTCTCTCTCTCTCTCTCTCTCTCTCCCATACCGCGAGTGAACACTGAAACATTGTCTGTTGCTCCTTAATCATTTGATCCTATCAGTGACGCATATTGCCTTCGCATGCGATCTTGTAACAGAATACAGCATACGCGTAATTGCTATTCGCTGCTTTGTACTCAGTAATTTTTGCACCGAATAAATTTTATGGCAAATTTGAGACAAGAGGCAATTGTGGTTTGACCTTGCGTTGTGCATATTTTCGATCTCCGTGTTCCGTGTTCCTGGCGTTTTGCATGATGCACGTTTCCCCCGCCGCTTTCGGAACCTCATCGGGAGCGATCGCGCGTGCGCAGCACGGCAGTCAGTCACGCGTCTGCGTACTTCGGTGCACCGAGCGCGTCTGATCTTCTGCGCCTGCGCTCTAGACTCCCGTCGACTGAACGGCAATACTCTATCTTGTTTTTATTTACTTTTTTATTTTTGACTTTCCACTTTTAACACGTGAAGCCGGTTTTTGCAGATTTGGGGACTTGCACCTGGTACAAATTTATGAAAATATCGTTTTTTGGTTTCTCTTTGAAAGCTCAAAATGTCATATTGCAAAAATATTCTCTTGAAATTTCAGTTCGATCCATTGAAAATTAAGGGCGGTATGGGCGTTTATAGGTATGTTCCGCGAAACGGCGCACTTTAAAAGCGTTTTTCTCAAAATGAATTTTTCAAAATCGGTGGTTACGATTTCGCAAAGAACGCCGATCAACTTCCAATTTTACAAGCTTCTTTTACATATTTAAATTCAGTGCTTGAACGAAGGAATTGGTTTTCAATGCATAGTCTTTTTCATTGCCGAAAATAGAGCGTTTTTTAACGAAAAATCGATACTGTTTCTTGGACTATGACTATTTTTTCAAAAATCTTTATATTTTATCAAATCCTTCATCCAAGCACTTGGTAATTTCATGCGAAAACTAAACGCATTGGACTTTTATTTTATTTCGGATCATTTTTTCCGACTAGTAGCGGTCACCACGAAGGACTTTTTCAAACAGCGATCTGCACACACCATTGTATCTACCACATGTATAAATATTTTGCAATCGAACTGTCGGGGCCCGGTGGAAATTCCGAACTTTGAATGCTCCGACGGTTTGAGGGGTTACCCCCACTTGCGATTTTGAAAAAATCGATTTTTTTTATTGCATTTTTTTGAAGTGCAATTTGAAGTGCAGTTTTTTTTTGATGCCCGGAATAGATGACTCTATGTAAGTTTACAAAAAAAATATTTTCTTCGTGTAAACTGAAATTGAAACTTTAAACACGTTTTTCTCAAAATGGTATTTCTGAAGTCGGTGACCAAGATTACTCCAACACTAATGAACCGATCTTCTTGAAATTTTGCAGGCTTATTTAATACATAAAAATGTAGTCTTTAATCGTTCGATTTTTTTTTTTCGAAAAAAATGGCCGTTTTATAGGCAGAGAACGGCCGTTTTTTTTTTTAAATCGAACCATTAACTTTGACTGTTCGCCATTTTGTGAAAAATGAATATTTTTTAAAATCCTTCGATTAAAGACTAGTTTATACTTATATTTGACTAAATGCATCCGCATTTTTTTTTTCAGATGATCCACTTCGCCGCAATGTTGGTCACCGCAAACCGTGTATATAAAAACATTATTTCATTGACGGCCATTTGCCACTAAACAATGTAATATTTTTCATTAAAAAAATTACTGAAAGTTCTTCAAGATGTGTTCTTTAAGATGGTATATTGATCGACTAAAAAAGTTTTGTAGTTTTCTTTAAAAAAATTCATGAAAAAGGCGTTTTTTGCGCTACAAGTGGGGGTAACGCCTTAAAATTCCGAATTTCAATGTTCCGAAATTCAAGATGGGGCCGGGTTGACCGAACTTTGAATGGTAAGAACGCTCAAAACTTCGCAAGAATAGTACCCCGAAAGATCAAAACTCCGAAAGAATTTTACACAAAAGACCAAAACTCCGAAAATCTTAACACCGTGAAAGTAAATCGGCTATGGAAGTTTTAAAAGTTTCAAAATTTTTAATAAATCGACGTATTATTTAAAGATTTTTTTTTATTAAGAAGTGATTTAGCGTCAATTTTGAAATTTGTCTAGACAATGCTATACGTTCTACATCATTTACACCCAACTGTGTAGACTTTCGCTGGCATGATCTTGACATGAGGGCCGGGTTGAAATTCCGAACTTTGAATGCGCCGGCGGTTTAAAATTCCTAATTTTAATGTTCCGAAATTACAAGCTTCGTCAAGATTATGCCAGCGAAAGTCTACACAGTTGACTGTAAATGCTGTAGAACGTATAACATTGTCTAGACAAAATTCAAAATTGACTTAAAATGACTTTTTAATAAAAAAAATTCTTGAAACAATTCGTCGATTTATTGAATATTTTGAAACTTTTAAAACTTCACATAGCCGAATTATTTTGACGGTGTTCAGATTTTTGGTCTTTCGTG
>OX101794.1:25100561-25125561 GCA_944452715.1 Ophion slaviceki
ATACCAAGGTAAAATTGGCTATAATCACAACTGGCTGTTTCGAGTCCGCTCCTTAAGTTTCATCATCGATTTTCGCGACAGCACAATCCTCGAAATGACCGGTAGATACATATACTACCATTAATCTAAAGTTGATTTCGAAGCCATTGAGATTTACACAACCTCGAAGATGGCGACAATCAGCAACTACGAAGCCGGTCATCGAAGTCCAATGTCTTCAAAACCTTTCTCCACATGTACACACACACCCCGAGCATTCCACTTCACATGAAGCGTACCTTGTCCAATCCAATTGATTTTTTTAGATTCAACTCATGACTATGTAAAGCCGGTCCCCAGATCCCCACTACTGCTCTACGCAGACACAGTAGTGAGTTACTACAGTTACACCTACCCATTGCTTCGTCGGAACAACGAGCACTTTATTTTCACTCATTACTCAGTCACCCGATAAGATACGGCACCGATATAGAATAGCCCATGCCACTTCAGACATCACAGGGAATCCAGCAGGGCGAATTCCATGAATATCGAAGTACTGTAGTTGTTCTATAGGAGTAAGTGTTTTCAGCGTTTTTTTAATCTATTCTAGGCTGAAAATATTGCAATTTCCTTTTTATTGTTTTTTTATACTACATTTTTATCGATCATCTTTTGATTTGGTGCGTGAACTTATTTTTAGTTCTTTGATAGAATGTTAAAAAAAGGGAGCCAATTTTGAAAAATGGCGTTGACCTTAAAATTTTCGGAACCCCGATATCTGAATGGACCTCGTAGCCACCACTCGACGACCCCCTTCGAACTATGCAACTTTTGTAGGAAATGTTTTCTCCTAGTCTGATAGGTTAGACAGTATTTCTACAGCTAATAGTTGTTGCCTCACTCAGTATACATATATATATATATAAAACACAACGTATTATATATATACATATAACATACACACACAGGGTGTCCTGTTATGAGTGGACAATCCTGAAACTGTCGATAGGTCAGATCATGTCCCAATATATGCTGGAATTTCAGTTTAGTAAAAGTCCCACGCATGCCATTTCTACGAATGATAACTTCTTTGACCCGGATTTGTTTTAAGGGCTTAGGCCACAGTAACGGGTATAAAATCATGTGCGAATTTAACAATTTTTTTTCGTATGAAAAAGTGAATCACTCATAAAATTAATTACACATCTATTTAGTATTAATGTCAAGCTGTTAGAAAATATATACATTTTTTTTCGATGTACAAAATGGCCGACTACTAATATTTTCTTTTGTTATCGTTTTTTTAGGCGCTCCACGGCCTGACATTTAGCATCTACGATTTTTTACCGAGAACAAAAAACAAAAATTCTCGTCAATCTACATTAGAATACGTAGAGAAGTACGTACGGAATTTAAAAAATGTTGTTTTGTTCAAAAGTTGTAGGTATTTGAACTTAAGAAATGAATTTTCAGTGAAAAATTTCGTTATAACTGCTCATAAACTGCTCATAAAATGAAAAGTTTTCTATTAATCAGAAATTCCGTACATACTTCTCTGGGAAATGCAATTAGGAACATAACTTTTAAATTTGAAGTAAATCGAGTGCAAATTGTTGAAGTTATTTGTCACGCCAATTAGAAAAAAGCTGTTTCGAGAAGTTTCGAGTAGAAGCCATTTTGTACATCGAAGAAAAAAAATTCTAACAGCTGATATTCATACAAAATTGAAGTGTAATTAATTTTAAGAGTGAATCACTTTTTCATACGAAAAAAATTTGTTAAATTCGCACATGATTTTATATCCGTAACGGTGGCCTAAGGCCTTAATCCACTTGGTTATTTGGTTTATCTAGAAAAGTCTTCTTTTTTAACCTTAAATGTTAAGGGGTTACCCCCATTTGCGATTTTGAAAACATCGATTTTTTTTTATTGCTTTTTTTTTAAGTATAAGTATCCGGGCCCATACTTCTGTATGCGCCCGGAATGGATGACTCTATGTAAGTTTACAAAAAAAAAATATTTTCTTCGTGTAAACTGAAATTGAAACTTTAAACGCGTTTTTCTCAAAATGGCATTTCTGAAGTCGGTGACCAAGATTACTCGAACACTAATGAACCGATCTTCTTGAAATTTTGCAGGCTCATTTAATACATAAAAATGTAGTCTTTAATCGTTCGATTTTTTTTTCGAAAAAAATGGCCGTTTTATAGCCAAAAAACGGCCGTTTTTTTCATTAAAATCCAACCATTAACTTTAACTGTCCGCCATTTTGTGAAAAATGAATATTTTTAAAAATCCTTCGATTAAAGACTAGTTTATACTTATATTTGACTAAATCCATCCGCATTTTTTTTCAGATGATCCACTTCGCCGCAATGTTGGTCACCGCAAACCGTGTATATAAAAACATTATTTCATTGACGGCCATTTGCCACTAAACAATGTAATATTTTTCAATAAAAAAATTACTGAAAGTTCTTCAAGATGTGTTCTTTAAGATGGTATATGATCGATTAAAAAAGTTTTGTAGTTTTCTTTAAAAAAATTCATGAAAAAGGCCTTTTTTGCGCTACAAGTGGGGGTAACGCCTTAAGGAAACTTTATGAAAAAAATATTTTATGCACAATCTTCATACAAAAAAATGTACCACGCCTCTTACTTTAAAAAGTCGCTTAGTTATTGTCGATTCATATAATTTGTAGAAATGGCATGCCAAAAACCAAAAGCAGATGATTTTTCTCAAAAAACAACATAAAGCCCACATTCTTGAAAACCGTGGGACTTTTACTAAACTGAAATTCCAGCATATAGTAGGACATGATCTGACCTATCGACAGTTCCCTGGACACCCTGTATATATATATGGGAGTGTGTGTGTGTAGCGAGTACAGTCATGCGTGTACTCATGTATAGCGTGCACGCCAAGTTACTACCTTCAATACCCCACCAATTTCATTTCTATCGACCATTATCAATATTGACTCTAAAGATATACAATCTGTTTCTCCCTGAAATTCGTGATGCTGGTCGACTACCGACTGGTTTGCCCATGTACGTTAACACGTATACAGCTACGTATCTATAATTCTATGCGGGGTACAATCGGGTTTTACTATATCCTCACATCCTTATCGCAGTCTGTCGCCAGGCCTTCATCGAGCCTCACGTGTATAACAATTATGACGAAAAATAAAATCTAAAAAAAAACGCAGGAATGTGACTTTCTACGATTCAGCGATCCCGTGGCATATTTAGATCATGGCGTGCATTCACCGGTGGGGAACGATTTTCTTGTTCCCTCCGCGGACGTCTCCCCGTTGCACAGCCCGATTATTAGCAATACTTGACACGCGGCTATTACGGAAAAGTATATGTGCAGTTGTCAGCGCAGGAGCTCGGTCGGCGAATGAGGAAGAAAAAACAAAGAGAGAGAAAAGAAAGGAACTGTGAACTTATGAGGCGTGGAGACTTCGCCAAGCTACGATAGTGTTAGAGCGAGCTTGTAAAATTCAGATCGTAAGAGTAAATACACTTTTATGGAGTCTACAGGGCGGCTTTGATTAGCTAGATCGCTATATATTGGTATATTTATTTTGGTTTAATCAAGATCGATAATCCGTGACCGATTTTTTTTTCTGTAATTTAAGGGGCTGTACCAGTGTGAACGCTAAAAATTTGGGCGACTTTCGGGAATTTTTTGGAAGAAAAGTGCTCAATTAAATGTTTCGGAAAATTAAGAATATATTTGGCTATATTTGTCCAATGTTACATAATTTTTTCATAGAAAAATATTGAGATCCAAGCAATTTATGCGCTGCCTTCGGCGGCGCCAAAAAAAGTTCCTCCACTGCTGACATGATTCCGGCCGATTGAGCAGCTGATACCGAAAAAGGAAAAAATGTCGTTAAACTGGAATGTATTTCCTGTACAATGACGTAGGATTTTCGAAAAATATCAAAATCCAACAAAATGGCATAGTTATGAAAAAAGTCTGTTTTTTTGCCTATAAAATGGCCGTTTTTTTCAATGCCAAATCGTCAATTTTCATCCAATCAAAAATATCCTACGTCATTGTAAAGTGAATATATTCAAGAGTACTCAGTTCAAATTTCAAGTCAATCGGATAATTGCTCTTTAAGGCGTTACCCCCACTTGTAGCGCAAAAAAGGTCTTTTTCATGAATTTTTTTAAAGAAAACTACAAAACTCTTTTAATCGATCAATTTACCGTCTTAAAGAACACATCTTGAAGAACTTTCAGTAATTTTTTTATTGACAAATATTACATTGTTTAGTGGCAAATGGCCGTCAATGAAATAATGTTTTTATATACACGGTTTGCGGTGACCAACATTGCGGCGAAGTGGATCATCTGAAAAAAATGCGGATGGATTTAGTCAAATATAAGTATAAACTAGTCTTCAATCGAAGGATTTTAAAAAATATTCATTTTTCACAAAATGGCGGACAGTCAAAGTTAATGGTTCGATTTTAACGAAAAAAGCGGCCGTTTTTTGGCTATAAAACGGCCATTTTTTTTCGAAAAAAAAAAATCGAACGATTAAAGACTACATTTTTTTGTTTTAAATAAGCCTGCAAAATTTCAAGAAGATCGGTTCATTAATGCTCGAGTAATCTTGGTCACCGACTTCAGAAATGCCATTTTGAGAAAAACGCGTTTAAAGTTTCAATTTCAGTTTACACGAAGAAAATATTTTTTTTTGTAAACTTACATAGAGTTGTCTATTCCGGGCTCATACAGAAGTATGGGCCCGGATACTTATACTTCTAAAAAATGCAATAAAAAAAATCGATTTTTTCAAAATCGCAAGTGGGGGTAAACCCTTAAGTTACAATGTCAACAAATTTGAAAAATCTCAATTCGAGAAAAACGGGTTCAAAGATTTAAGTATCGATTTTTGCAACATAAAATGATTATAGATACGACCTTGAAATTTTTACAGGATATTCTTGAAAGCATGAATTGTCGCAGAAGGCAAAAACAATCGATTTTTTTTAAGTGTTACACTGGTATAGCCCCTTAAAACGTTATCGACGAAAAACATCCCCATTTTTGAGGGTGCGTTTCACCCCCTTAATACCGTTTTTCCGCCGATAAAAAAATACGTGTCTATTAGTTTCTGATACTCTTCCACATAAAAAAGTTTCGACAAAATCGGAGAAGGACACCAAAGTGATGTTCGTTGTTAGGGTATGTTTTATTACTACTTTTGGCTGTGACATAGTATTTTGTTTGTTAACCTTTAAAAATGGGGGAGGTGTGGCACGGTTTTCTGAACTGCATCTTCAAATCTGGCGTAACGTATAGTCACTGATAAGTCAAAATAATAAAATTATTAAAAAACAAAAACTAATAAAATAAAACCAATCCACCGATTGTGATGAAATTTGGTATAAATCTTTCGAACCTAATTGTCTAAAATATGATCCTAAATAGTCTTGAAAATAAAAACAAAAACATTTTTATTGCAAGATGTAGCCATTTTTTTCGGACAATTCAATCTTTTTATTTCAAAGCGTGCCATTTAATCGACTTTCAACTTTCCTCACTGTTTCTTGGTTTATATTCTGCGTATGAGTGTTCACGAAAGAAAAATCCTCGGTGGTTTTTTTTCAGATTAATCTCACCGACGCTACGTGTTACGCAGTTTTTACAAATTGATAATAAAAAAAATACCATTTAACAGGCAAAAGTAGTAATAAAACATACGCTTAGTCTAAAAAATAGTGAAGAAATCTTTCAAAACAAAAAAAAATGAAAATCAGCAATTTTTTCCTCGCCTAAAGGTATCTCCCCTTAATGAGGTACTATTTGATTATTTTTCACGAGATTGTTGTTCTTTTTGTTGTTCAACACTTTTGGAAGATCGCGGTAGTTGGGAACGTAAGACTATCGCGAGGTGCAATTTTCAGTAGACTGCGGAACTTCCAACTGTACTGAAAATTCCGATTGACCTCACGTGGAAAAGCGTTCGGCCATAAAACGTTCGCAGTGTGCAACGCCTTTTTTTTACCAATCAAAAGCGTCTCGTTTTCTTTGAATCGACCCACGCGATCCTGAGATATCATTCTGTGAAATGAATTTTCTCGCAATCGCGGCATTTTATGCCGCTATACACGTATGGAACACAATATACGGCGCTTCCTAGTCGTCGTTACACGGTCCTGCGACTCCGGTCACACGGGGACCCCTTCAAGCGGTCGTCTCATTTTGAGCCCCGAGATAGCGCGATCAAATGAATTGGAACTCCCACGCGATTGTTGCCATTGAACCATCGTAACTCTTGCCTACTTTTTCCTTTCTAATGTTTCCAAGACGTTCTTTCACGCGTGTTTATTTCCGTCCAGTATTTCGAAAAAATTGATTTTTCTCAACCTGAACTCAACACACTTTCTCCCAATTCACGTGCGGAGATTTTTTGGGGAGGCCAGACACCCACCGGATCCCTATAGGGACTTTGATGGGTCGCCGGACGTTGGGAGTCCACATTTGGAATCCAAGCTATTTCCCTGATTGATGTCGTTCGAGAATTTTACATTTGCAATTTTCGGAGAAAATTTGTTGGAGACAAAAAAGCACAGTTTTTGCAGCATGTACGGGAATGGGATGTTAAAAATAATAATGTATTTTGAAATGTTTATTATACGTTATTCGATACATGCAAGGTGTCCTGTTGTGAAAGGATAATACTGCGACTGTCGATAGGTCGGATCATGGCCTACTATATGCTGGAATTTCAGTTTAGTAAAAGTCTCACGGTTTTCGAAATTTTGGGCTTTATGTTATTTTTTTGAGAATCATCATCTGTTTTTGGTTTTTTGCATGCCATTTCTACAAATGATATGAATCGACAATAATTACGCAACTTGTTAAGTAAACGGCACGAAATGCGTAGTACATTTACTTACAACTAAGACTATCAAAGTCGGATTTTGATACTGGAAAAATATTTACAGTATCAAAATATTATTTCGTGATCTCGCGCACAAATTTGTTGGGGATTCCCAAGATGCTTCACATCTCTATTCCGATTTGTTAGGGACACCGCACATGAGTCCTCATTGGGATTCAATTGGATTCTGCACTGTTCCCCGTGGAACCCCGTTTGAGAATTCTCACCGCGTTCGAATCGAAAATATGTGGGAAGTCACGAGAAAAAACTTAGCGTGTTGAAACATAACCTGTGTGGTGATATTATGCCAAATTGCAGCCTAACAAATAACAAAATACAATTATAGTGGATTTTTAGTTATGGGATTCTAATCGATTTTTAAGATGTTCTTCTTCAAAGTTATTTATACTTTTTTAGGATAAGATTTGTACTTTTTTCAGATAAGTTTTATATTTTTTTCCAGATAAGATTTATATTTTTTTCAGATAAGATTTAGACTTTTTTGAGATCCACTCACTTTGTACACCTATCTATTTTTCTTACAAAGTTCTACGTACAGAATGCGATGGGATCCATCGCGATGGATCTTGAACCCATCGAGATGGATCCATCGCATTATGTACGATTCTGTTCGATAATATTCTAATCCTTTAGGATTCAAATTAGATTCGTACATTGGATGCCTATTAGGAATCCCGATTTGAATCCAATGTACGAGCGTGGAGTTTTAGCATAGGGATCAAATGCGATGACCCATTGCACCCATACCAGTAGTAGAGACAAGTATTCAAATCAATTGGATTCCTCCGAAAATTTACGCCCGGGTTTTCGCATTAAAATGTCCTCTGATCATTGCGAAATCATTTTCCAAGTCCTAAGCCTGGCTCCGGACTTGAATGTCGACTGAAGAGTGATTGATCCACCAACGATTGATACGTTAAATACCAATCTCATAAACGTTTTTTCACCCCGATCGACGAGGGCACAAAATAAAATTGGGAAGAAAAAGCGCGCGACAAATAAGGGGAGAACAGCGACGGGGACGAAGAAAAGAGAAGAGGGAGCCAAAGAGTTCGAGACGATTTTTTTTCGAATTCTGTCCCTCAATTAGAGTGCTCGGAGAGTTCCGGGTGTCTCTGAAACGCACAATCGTTATCGGCAACCGGCCGGAGTCCACTTACTGCAACCAGCCGGCGGTTTCGGAACACAATGTGTGTGTGTGTGTGTAAATACACAGACATCTGTATACGATACAATGATAATTGCGGCAACTTTTACGCAGTCCGTACAAACAAGATGGTGCTCCGCATGCTCGAAAATTTCTTTCTAATTACTTGGCATCAAGACGCCAAGTGCGGCGTTCTCGACTGATATATAGAGCACACACACCGAATATGCATTCTCTCGCGTTTTTTCTTGCACAGAGCCTCGCGATTATTAGGGTGCGAATTTTTTTACGTAAGTCGAACATACCCCCACCCACTCACACACACCCACACAGACACACACACAGACACACACACACACACACACACACACACACACACACACACACACACGCACATGCACATGCACACACGTACACACACTCACACACATACACTCACACACATACCTGCGCAGCATACACACCCATACGGACACACACACACACCCACAAATACACACACACCCACGCTGACACACCCACACTGACACACATCCACACATCCACACAGACACACACATACCTGCTCACACATACACGCCTATAGAGACACACCCACCCACCCGCATACCCCCACACACACACACACATACGTACGCGCGCGCACACATACACACACACACACACCCAGTCACACGCGCACCTGCGCAGACACACACACACCCATACAGCCACACTCACACCCACAAAACACACATACACACACACACCCAGTCACACGCGCACCTGCGCAGACACACACACACCCATACAGTCACACTCACACCCACAAATACACACATACCCACACACACCTGCGCAGCCACGCAGCACACACACCCACACAGACTTCCACAGACACACACACACACACTCATACAGACATACACACACCTACACAGACACAGACGCGCGTTCTCGGGCTCGCGTGCACGCACACACACACACACACTCACTGGAGAGATGTCCCCGTCGAGGAACGTTCGCCGCGCGCTCACTTCTCACGCTGGACTGCATCTCTCGTCGTCTTCGCGGGCTCTCTTGCCACGCTGCTCCGTAATGATCTCTTTGTCCCTCATCCGTTTGGCTCTTATTCGCTATATCGCTCGCCCGCGAACACTTATTTCACCTGAAATGTACGCGTGTTTCCTCGCTCTCCGTGTGCCGTTCAGTCGCGCCATTCGCGGCACCTGAATCTTGTACGGCTGCGACAATAGAGTTGGCACGCACACGCGGATACGTTCGCACCCCGATGTCGATTGCCGCGATGTGGAATCGTTCGCTCGTTAGTGCTCGCGAAAGGGAGCGACCGAGAGATGCATGAAAATGGAGTATGATGGTAGTAGCAAAAATGGAAAGTCGACGGCGGTGGACGGGGCCAATTCTTGGACAGGCGACCACTCAGCACGTGCTCGTGCGCTGTCTACCGAGTGACAGTTTTGCCGAGTTTTAGGAGGCTCTCAGAAAATAGCGAAAAATTGTGGGAGATTCCTGGGGAAAGAGTGGAAAGTGGAGTGACGAGTGTGGGGTAAAAGTTAAATTAATTGAAAATTAAATTGAACAGAGAAGTTTGAGATAATCTACAATAAATAAGAATAATAATGATAATCATAGGGAATATAAAAAAGAATATTGAAATAATAAAAGTTAAAATAATATTGAATATTAAATATTGAGTACCGGCAGTAAAAATACAGATGAGCAAGTGCATCAATAAAGAGACGAACAGAGAAGAAGATAAATGACTAAAAAAATCGACGGATAAATACTAGATAAAGAAATTAATGAAGAAGTAAATCTAACGAAAGAGAGAGCTAGGACGAATGAATGGATGAATATATTTATGCCTAAGTCTGCCCGAGGTAATACGACAAATAAAATTGAATGTATGATAAAAGCGCGAAATAATTATGACCTTTGAGAAACGTTGTAATTCAACAAGTCCGCAGTCACGAAGCCCAGGACCGTCGCTGAAAAGGAGAAAAAAAAAGAAAATTGAAAAGACAAACTGCCATCGTGCTTCTCGTATGCGGCGCGTTATTGCGCAGTTGCATCGATGTGGAATTGAACGATACCGTTATGAATAATAATAGGATGCGGGATAGAAATTACTTTGGTACACTTCGATAAACCATTAGTTCGGTAGGATCTTCGATAAAGCTTGCTCGTCTCTCCTCCCTCTCTCTCTCTCTTATCCTCATTCGTTATATATATATATATATATACACACACACACACACATATATATATATATATATATATATATATATATATATATATATATATATATATATATATGCATGCATGCATGTATGTATGTATGTATGTATGTATGTATATATATATATATATATATATATATATATATATATATATATAACGAATGAGGATGAGAGAGAGAGAGAGAGGGACAGAGTGTGTACACGCACACACTTTGCGATGACTTTCCCGCAAGAATGTCCCGATATCAATGGATAGTTTGCCTGATTTGAATATTCTTCGTCGCTTGGGTTGATTTATACGGCAGTTTCAACGAACATTGTACACCGTACATACATTACAGTAATATATAAATATATTAATCGGAAAAGGAAATTTTGAGCCCGTTAGATCTATGTAGCGGTCCTTATCAGCACATCTGGCTGTTGTAAAGGCAGGTCCTTCAATTTTTTTGTTTAAATCTTATCGTTGACTTTAGCGCTCAGTTGGTTCTTGGAGTGACCATCGTATGGATATGCTCACATTCATCTAAAGCTAAAGAAGATTTTGGGGCTTGCCTAATACCCGACCTCTCATATCGGTACCTCTAGCGCATGGTGGGAGAAGCGCCAGGCCCTAGCTTTAGGCTCGAAGCGTGCTAGATGATAAGAGAGGGCTTTGAGGGGTACTGTAATGAGCTACCCCAGCTGCGCAGACTTGGCTTGAGTAGATGGTTTATACGAAGTTTATATTTCCGTCAAGTTGTGGTTATTCTTGTGAAGCATATTAGTCAATACATGACGTTAAGCAGTTAATAATCGGTGGTTTATCGTCTTTAGCAAGATGTAACTACCCTTATTGAGGGGTGTTCTCACTTTAGACGCTAATGCGGCTATTTTCGTGAATTTTTTTGATAGGTTTATATCATAGATATTGATATACAAGTTGTTATACTCAATAAATACACTTTCAAAATACATTTGAAATTTTTATTTATTTATTTACGTCATTATTTATAGACGAAAATGGTAGTTAAAAACGTGCTAAGAAACTTGTAGGTCTGCGCTGTTGATGAAATCTCGGAGATGGATCATGAGAAACAAAAAAAAATCAAACGGTTTTAGATTCAGTATGTTAACGGCTATAGCGCATGTCACAAGGTTTTTGATATATGCAAAAATAACAAAATGGTGGACATTTTTTGAAAAAAAAAAAAAAAAAAAAAAAAAAAAAAAAAAAAAAAAAAGAAACTTGTTTTGTTTCACCGTTTTTGGCAAAAAAAATAGTAAATATCAAAATGTTTCAAAATCTTTGATACGCGCTATAGCTATAGTAGTAAAGAGTATGTGATAAAAATTTCACAACTATCGGTTCATTAGTGTCGAAGATTTTATCAACAAGCCGTCGAAAAACGTTGTTTCAAGAAAAACGCGTTTGAAGGTTGTTTGGGTTACATAAATGTAATTTTTTATTTTTAATGTATTTCGAAAGTGTATTTAATAAGTGTAATAACTTTTACATCGATATTTATAATTTAAACCGATAAAAAACATGCATGAAAATAGCCCTTTTTAGCGTCTAAAGTGAGAAGACCCCTTACGGTATTCGGAATGTAAATAAAAATTGATTCGCCGTTGTTCATGCAAATCGTATTATACCGAAAATTTTACATATTTTTGAAACACAATTATGGATATCACATGTCAAGGTTCTTTGTTCAATGTTCTTTGAATTTAGATATAAACAAGTTTTTGAATTGTTTCTATCATTGTCTACAAATTCTGGCCCTAATTGTACAAAATTGAGTGCACGGTAACTTTGATATTGGTTTTGAAAAAAGGTGTTAAAAAGTGTTTTCAGATTATTCCTTATAATTATTTCTACATTAATGTAGATTCATATTTACTAGGGGTGTGCGGGTAGCAGAATTGGTCGGGTCGGGTCGGGTCGGGTAATTAGACTATGATTCGGATCGGGTACCCGAATTTTTCGGGTAGCCCGAATTTTTCGGGTAGCCCGAATTTTTCGGGTAGCTCGAATTTTTCGGGTAGCCCGAATTTTTCGGGTAGCCCGAATTTTTCGGGTACCCGTGATCGGACGGGAATACTCGAACTTTAACGGGTATCCGAGGTTTTCGAGTACTCGTGACCAGGCTGGAATACTCGTACTTTATTGAGTAACCGACCGAAAGAATAAAGAATAGAGAAGTGAGACGAAAAAAGATCTTTACAGCATTATGATTTATTCGATTTATCGCCTGCTTCGAGTTTTCGTTTTCTCCCATTATTCGATCGATACACCTAGATAAAAAATAAAAATAAACATAAATAATAGATACGGATCTCTGAGTCTGTTACGAATACCCGAAAACCAAATTCGGGTACCCGATAGAGGCGGGTAATGCAAAAACGAAGCCCGTCGGGTACCCGACCCGACCCGAACATCGGGTACCCGAGTCAATCGGGTACCCGCACACCCCTAATATTTACATTAATTTGTTTGCGTCTGCTTGCGAATAATTTGTGTACAATGTTTCTCTCAGATAGAGGCAGTTTTATCAAAAACTTCGAACTAGTAGATGTGTGGATAGAAAATGTAAAAAAACTCGCACTTTTCAATAAAATTTGTTCTGTATTGCAACTTCGGCAATATTCTGCCCAATTACACGAAGAAATAACAAAAACATCCGTATTTGCACCCGTAAACGTAAATGTTCGAGAATAGACTAAAGACTTCATGATAATACTACAGATCACTTCTGAACTTCTAAAATCCAGCAAAAGAAAAATAATAACTGAGATAGAGGTTAAAGCCGATAAGGAAGTTGAAAAGTATGTAATTTTGGCAGACGAGGCCTCCACTTCTTACAGCTTAGACATCGAACTGTCTAGTGACGAAGAATCTTCAAATTCTGACTAGATTAAGGATCAATGGGACAGTTTTGTATAAGATTAGAGATAACTGATATATTTTTAATACAAAATAAAAATATTTATCGCATTCAAAGAGAGTTATGACTTTTGACACATTTCCCCATACATTCGATGCACTGTGCGCTGTGCCGATATGAGAGGTCGCAGTGTATTGTTCGGTAGATTATGGTGACAATAGGCTACGACAACGAAAGTCCCCAAAGTCAAATGTCTCGAAAATCTCCAATATACAGACGTATACAAGCATCCTGGGGTCATGGTGGAACTTTCATTCGTCTTTTTCTGTTTTATCGATCTCTCTCTCTCTCTTGTTCTTTTTATCTCTACGCAAGGAAGAAATATTAATGTTTTCAAGCAGCACTATAAATAGTTGTGAGCCCCGATCTCATATGAGTTGTTATTCGCTATTATCTATATATATATATATATTTCGACAACGCGAATAACTCTTTCCGGATCCGCGCGCGCGCCCCACGGTATTTCATACCTGCAGTGCTTGCACACACACACACGCACACAAGCATAAAAAGCGATACAACAGGAGAAGACGAAGAAGGTGAGTTTGGTGCTCACAGCGGTCGCTCCAGCTCACCCGCCGCGAAGATAGTGCACGCGGACACCCCAGAGCCGCCGGTGAAGTTGCGCCGCGACCGTAACGATGATACAGAAGGGCGACGAGAGGAAACGACGCGGCGGAGATGCCCCAGGAAGAGAGTGTTTATATATCTACGGAAGCCGATCTCGCTCGTTTCGTGAACGATCGTGGTGAGATTGGCGAGCGACGACTTCGAGGCGTGCACACACACACACACACACACACACACACACACACACACACACACACACACACACACACACACACACACACACACACACACACACACACACACACACACACACACACACACACACACACACACACACACACACACACATCCGCGATTCCTGAGACTTCAAGTGAAAACCCAACCTGGATATTTGTGCACCCTGGGATAGTGCATTGAATGCTGCAATGATCGCGCGCAGGTGTTTGTCGCAGAAT
This sequence comes from Ophion slaviceki, assembly GCA_944452715.1. Classification (NCBI taxonomy): domain Eukaryota; kingdom Metazoa; phylum Arthropoda; class Insecta; order Hymenoptera; family Ichneumonidae; genus Ophion; species Ophion slaviceki. The sequence goes on from OX101794.1 coordinate 25,114,817, forward strand.
CACGGAAAAGGATCAAGATCGAAAATAGGAGAATGAGAGAGGAGAGAGGAGAGAGGAGAGAGAGAGAGAGAGAGAGAGAGAGAGAGAGAGAGAGAGAGAGAGAGACGGAGGATTTTTATTGGAAATGCTTTCAACACTGTATTAGTATTAAAAATGTTTTTAAAACTATATGTTTGCTGAGGTAGCCTGGGTATAGGGGTCTGAGGTACGTGAGTGCTACACGAAACTCACGCTGCCCCCCTCCACTGCCACTGTGTCGTAGTAGAGTGGGGGCAGCTGCGACATGCTGAATGCCCATGATGGGTTGAAAAAAATGCCCTCTCCCCACCTCATTTTTATAATGTTATTAATTGAAAAATTATATTATAACTTATATCACTAATATGTTACAAAAATTATATAGCAATCATTATACAAACAAACCCAAACAAACTATAACAAACCCAAACAAATCTAATTATGTACCTTGTATCATGTGCAATTGTATCAATATTCTTTGAAAAATAATAAAAACTAACTGATATTATTCACATGTGTTGCATGTTTTTTATTACCCGAAAAGTCTGATTACATTGTCAATGCCATGAAATAATTGCACTGTGTGTAATATCTGTAGATTTTTTTTTAGGTTTGCAAGTAGGACAGAAACTTCCTTTGGCACACAATCCTTCTCTTTCTTGCAATACACAGAAAATGTACAGAGAATGAAATAAAACACTCAATATAAAAAAAAGTGACTCGATATAATTGAAACTAAAATAAATAGAAACATGCAGATTAGAAACGCAACGAAACATCATCCTTTGATCTCTATACAGTACAAAGCATAATAGGAAGATATAAAACAGACTCGATGCATCAACAAAGAAACAATGGCTCAATTTAAGCAGACGAAATACTAAATCGAAGAACGCAAGTATAAAGTGCAAATAGCAGAATATAAAAGGAAAAATGCAGATGGTGAGAAAACTCACAAGTATAAAAGGGAAGAGAGGAACAGATCGACGGCAATTCTACATGCTGCTCTGAGAGGAGCATGTAGAGTTGAAAAAATTAATTATCTTCATGATTTTTTTTTCAAAGAAACGATCTTTTTACTATTTTTGAAACGTAGGGTATGGTTTATTACTACTTTTGGTGGTTACGTGGTATTTTTTTACTTACCTTTAAAAATGACACCTCTCGAAAAAAACCAACGACTTTCGTTTATTAACTTTTTTTCTTTAAACTTTTTTTTCGTTTGTTAAATTTTTCGTTTATCAACATTCATATGCAGAATATGAATCAAGAAAAAGTGAGAAATGTTTAAAATCGAGGAAATGGTACATTTTGAAACAAAAAGCTTAAATTTTCCGAAAACTGACTACATTTTGCAATAAAAAAACTCTTTTTTTTATTTTGAAAAACATTTCGGTTCATCATGTTTTAGACAATAAGGTTAGATGGATTTATACCAGATTTCATCAGAATCGGTCGACTAGTTGTTTAGCTGTACGTCACGTCAGTTTTGAAAATGCAGTTAAAAAACTGTGCTATACCTCCGCCATTTTTAAAGATTAATACAAAAATACCACGTAACAGCCACAAGTAGCAATAAAAAATAGTCTGAGTCTCGGAAACGGTGAAGAAAAGTTTCCTCTTTAAAAAAAACATGAAAACCAGCAAATTTGTTCCTTGCCAAAGGTATCTCCCCCCTCAAAAAAGTGCCTTTGATATTCTGTACGAAAATGCAAAATAGTAAAATATTCCGGCTCTCTTCTCAATGCATGCACCTATTTGATATATTTACATTGAATTGTGATCTACGACACGCTGGTTTTCCCGCGCGCAGAACCTCAGCAGCTATACATAGCAAGATAATAGAGCACGGGATATCAAACGCTAGCCGTTGACTCATCGATCTCCATCGACCGATTTACTTGTTCTTCATAGAGTTCCGCACTCTCACCTCACTCGGACACCCGAAAATGGATGCCTCTGTCTTCGAAAATTCCTTGCGAATATATCACAAGTGCGAGAACTGTCGTCTCTGCAATTTTCTCCCACGAATCTTCGTGTAATTCACGAAATTTGCGAATTTCTGACGTTCGTTCAGGGGATCAAATTATTGCTTTATCTTTGCACAATCGCAGTGTGGTCGATAAAAAATGACGGGTTCGAATTTTACACCTTTTTGGGTTATTTCATTCTGGACAGACATCATAGATTATACATGAAAAGAAAGGCTATATACTGCGAAATTTGAAACAATACCAATTGCTTTAAGCTTTAGAAAATTCAAACTTTTTTTTTAATTTGTAAACACGGAAACTGTAAGGGTGACGTACCAATCAGTATTATTCTATGTGAGAAAAGCAGTGTTTTTCCCCGGTTTTACTGGGTCTTATGCGATTTTCATTTATAAGTAACACATTGATCAATAAAAATAATATATATATAAAAATAATATATATATATATATATATATATATATATATATATATATATATATATATATATATATATATATATAATTATATTTAAAAATACGTATTGAACAATATTGTAATTATGCAATTAATAAAAGATACATACAAATGTTATAAAATGTTTAGATACATATATATATATATATATATTGCAAAGTGTTTGCATCAAAGAAAGTTATTGCATACGTCCCTTTTTGTTGTGTGTTTTCCAGGATTTTCCGATAAAATATTATATATATATATATTTGAAATGAGCTATCGAATAAAAGGAAATTCAAAAATATTCTTCTCCTATTCGAAGAGATACCCTTCAAAAATTTATAAAATATGATATGTATTTTAGATAAATTATATGTATATTTAAAATATATACACTGCTGGCCAAAAGTTTTCGGACACTTCAGATAATTGCAAAACTTTCGATTACTGAATAATTGCCAAATAATGTTGGAATAATATAATTCATTAATTTTATCATTTTACGAAGATTCTATATAGCTCTCTATATAATGAATTATATTATGCCAATACAATTTTGCAATTATCCGAAGTATCCGAAAACTTTCAACCGGTACTGTATATATATATATATATATATATATATATATATATATATATATATATATATATATATATATATTCCTCAATCCCTTATACTTGGCGCTAATTAGTCATGAAATCAACTCTAGTCAGGATCATTATAATCACGATTAGATATTATCATCGATAGCAGTAACACACAGCCATTCTCAATACTTTTTTCCGCCGGCAACGAAGAATTCATTGTCCATTGAGCTAACGTCCATCGAGTATATCCTCGTATAAATTAAACTCCCGTAATATTGCCGTAACTTACGCATACAACGAAAATACAAAACGTTCGTTACCGCCTAAAGGCAATCTGATGTATAACATTTTTGTTGCATGTGCATGTACGTATATAGCAGATGCGAGCAAATATTCAATGGGAAAAGCCGAGCGAGAGTGGCAACAATTAATTATTCCCCCTCCCTTCCATCCTCCCTCGTGAAATATTTAGAATAAATGTTTCTCCGTTGCACCTGGCAAAGACTCGAGAGGTTTGCCAACGTGATCAAAAGACGCGGTGGACGAAGAACTGCTTCTCTTCCCCTACCTTCGTTAATAAATTTCTCATCCTCCGGATTAATTCCCGCACGCTTCCCTGCGCCCTGCCACGAGGCTACTATGGTGTGTAATGCCTAATCGAAAAGAGCTCCGGGCTCTTCCTACACTTGATCCTTGCGCTCGCGAGCTCGTGGCGAACGCAAGGGCGCACCTTGCAACTACCTGCGTGTTGAATTGCACAAACTGGTGCCTATGTGCGCGAAAGCTATGTACCTGCTCATATATATATATATATATATATATATATATATACATATACATATACATATACATATACATACATACATATATATATATATATATATATATATATATATATATACATATGTAGTCTTAACTATACACAGCACGTGCTTTCGTCTTGAATCTTGGTGAAATTAACATTGCTGTACCTGGTAAAACTATCATATGTATAAATAGATTGTGCAGAACGAAGACGACGCATACAAGAAACGAATTAACGCGTACATGTTCGTGTACTTATTCCCAAGGGTGGACACGCGGGAAAATATTAACGGGCTACACCTAGCTCGGCGCCGGAGGAATGAGGAAATTTCTTGAATTTTTTTAGGGAATCGTGTGCAGGTAAACATTTTTTTTCACTTTTAAAGAAATACCTTTGGGAGAGGGAAAAAATGGCTGATTTTCATTATTTTTTTCGAAGGGTAAGATTTCTTCACATTTTTTTAGACTTAGGATATCTTTTATTACTACTTTTGGCTGTTACATGGTATTTTTTTAATTAATCTTCAAAAAGTGCGGAGGTATGGTCTTCTAAACTGAATTTTTAAAATTGGCGTGACGCTCAGCTAAAAAACTACGGTCAATTAGTTTTTTAGCTAAACGTCACGCTAGTTAAAAAATTTAGTTGAAAATTCCAAATTCTTATGAAATTTGGTATAAATCTTTACAACCTTATTGTCTAAAATACGAAACTAAATGTTTTTAAAAATTGAAAAAAGTATTTGTTTATTGTAGAATGTAGACATGTTTTTTTTCGGAGAATTTAATATTTTTGTTTCAAAGCGTACCATTTGATGGGTTTTCTACATTTCTCATTTTTTCTTGGTTCATATTCCGCGTATGAGTGTTAATGAGAGAAAAATCTTCGTTGGTTTTTTTTCCAGACTAATCCCACCGACGCTGGGTGTCACGCCGTCTGACAACATCTGCCGAAACTCGTTTAGAAGACCGTGCTATACCTCCTTTATTATTAAAGATTAATCAAAGAAACAACATGAAACAGCCAAAAGTGGTTATAATAAATCATACGCTAGGTCTAAAAAATGGTGAAGAAATATTTCCTTTTACCAAAAAATTATGAAAAACAGCTATTTTTCTATCACCTAAAAGTATCTCCCCCCTTAAATAGTATGGTTTATGCCCTTCATAATTGAACAACGTAAAAATAGTTCACTTTATGGTAGGTTTTAATAAATAAAAAAAATCATTTGTTTTTGAAAAACTTAATCAGGCGTCTAGTTATAAAGCAATAAAGGGAGTGTGACAAACATGTTACATTGTGTCGTACTATTCCGTTATGATGAATGAAATACTTTGAAGCAGTTGGTTTGCTTGTTGGAGCACAAATGCACGCCACAATGTTCACACACTGTTTGTGACTTTCATGTTTTTTTTTTTATTTTCGCAAACTTTACGTAGTCGAATCTTGTAATCTCGCGATAAGTTATTTTCGAACAAATTTTGATCCAACTAAGGCCATTTAGTTTGCACGAATGGCACTAAAAAACCATAGAACCATCACACGGTGATATAAAGGGTTCAGTATGTTTTACAATTTTTGTGTCACACAATATTTATAAATGTGGTACATACAATATTTTGTGCAGACCGCTGTTTCTCAGTTTCTCACTGCCGCTGGGAAACAAATCATCCGCCATTAAACAATGAAACGCATTTAGTTTTTGCATGAAATTATCTAGTGCTTGAACGAAGAATTTAAAAAAATATTGATTTTTGAAAAAATGACTGCAGTCCAACGTGAAAGTATTGACTTTCGAAAAAAATGCTGTATTTTCGTTGACAAAAAACGGTGCATCAAAAAAAATTCTTTCGTTCAAGCACTACTTTTTGATATATAGAAGACGCTTGTCAAATTTGATGTTGACCGGTGCAGTGATTTTTGAGATATCGTAGTCACGAATTTTGAAAAAGTCATTTTAAGAATCAACGCATTTAAAGTTCGTCAGTTCGCAAAACCTACCTATAAACGCCCATAACTTCCTCAATTTCGGTCATATCGACATGACATTCTAATTCAAAAACCTAAAATCGATACTTTCATAAACTTCAACAAGCCCTTAGCCGACTCTATCCAACGGAAAATCATGGAAAATACAGCCGTTCTTATCAACACAGGATTTTCGCAATTTCCCTGTGCCCTCGTGCAAATGCTATACAGTAGCATTCGGAAGGAATAACGGTGGGCAGTACTCCTGGTCTCTAACGAACTGGAAATCGTGAGGTGACAACAAGTGCAGAGTAAAAGTCAAAAGGATGGGATCATGAAAATCCGCGAGGACATACGAACATTACCAAATAAAATTAAAAAATGATATATATATATACACAAAAACGAAATCTATTATATATATAATAGATTTCGTTTTTGTGTATGATAAGTCTGCTTAAGGAGGTACACTAGCTTCAGCAAAATGGTGATAGATCAATAAAATTTGGTGAATATATTCTTTAGTATTATTCATGTAGATACAAATTTTTTCAGATTTTTTGGTTGTGCCGTTTTGTTACAAATAATTCACAAGCGTTTATTCTTATACCCGGAATATATACCTATATCTATAAAAACCCTATGCTTATACACGTGAACTTCAATGTTCAATTATTCGATAACGGCACAATGAAAAAATCTGAAAAAATTGTATTGACATATATAATACTAAAGAATATACTCACCAAATTTTATTGGTCTATCACCATTTTGAAATTTGACCATGGTTTAGGATAGCAACATTGTATGAAGCTGGTGTACCTCCTTAAGGGGCTATACCAGTGTGACACTTTCAAAAAATCAGTTTTTTTTGCCTTTTTCGACAGTATATACTTTCAAGAATATAATTATCATTTATATAATTTATATCAATATCAATTTATCTTTCAAAAATCGATAGTAAAATCTTTAAACGCGTTTTTCTCGAAATGAGAGTTTTCAAATTTGGTGACATTGTAACTCAAAGAAAAATTATCCGATTGCCTTGAAATTTGAACTGAGTACTCTTGAAAATATTTACTCTACAATGACGTAGGATATTTTCGATTGGATGAAAATTGACGATTTGGCATTGAAAAAAACGACCATTTTATGGGCAAGAAAACATACTTTTTCTGTAATTACGCCGTTTTGTTAGATTTTGATATTTTTCGAAAATCCTACGTCATTGTACAGGGAATACCTTACAGTTTAACGACATTTTTTCCTTCTTCGGTTTCAGCTACTCAATCGGCCGGAATCATGTCAGCAGTAGGGGAACTTTTTTTTTGGTGCCTCCGAAGGCAGCGCACAAGTCGCTTGGATCTCAAAATTTTTCTATGAAAAAATTATGTAATATAGGTCAAATATAGCCGAATATATTCTTAATTTTCTGAAACATTTAATTGAGTACTTATCTTCCGAAAATTTCCCGAAAATCACCCAAATTTTCAGCGTTCACACCGGTATAGCCCCTTAAGAGTAAAAAAAAACATTTGGTGCAGGGATATCGCGCACTTTCGTCGGCAGTAAGAAATCCAGGGATTGTTCACTTTAATCAACGTGTAAAAATTAAAAACTGCACAGATGCCTCTTCCACACGAGATGGTCAGGCAGACAGTACAGAGACTGCCAATCATTGTCACGTAAATAACCGTACTGATGATTGGCCGCACTTTCCATCAAATTTTCCCATAGCTAAGCGACTGTCAATGTTCATAACTGCACGTACTGCGGTACATCGCGGAGCCATTATTCCCGGATCCTCAGTTGGCAGGAGAAATGAAACACAAACAGTGCTATGATGAACGCTCGCATATTACGCCGAACTCTCTTACATCCGCACGCTCATGTATATGTGTGTACGCGAGAGAGTCTCCCGACGACTCAAGATCGCGCGTACCCTATACTTTCCCGTATAGCTGCCGCGCATATATATTAACCCCTCACGATAATTACACAGTCGGAGAGATAGGCACTCGCAAAATAATGAAAATCTATTAAAGCCGCACAGGATTGATAGCTAGAACGTCCCCGTGAAAGCTTAAGCAACGTTTTTTCTTCGTTTCTTTCAAATTCGTGTACTTCTTTTTGGGTCTTCGTCCGAGACGACCTGTGTGATCGATCACACCCAGTCTGGAACATAGAAAAAGCAAAGCCCGCAGCCATAGCAAGGCTACTTCCGTATGGAATCAAAGTTTAATGGATAGTGGCTAAAAATGAGGTGTTCGGTTATCAGGATGGGATTACGGCATGTCGGAATGATAGAGATTAAAGTAATTTGGCTACGCGTCATGATCAGCTGAATCATGACGGATGTTCCAATATCTCTGATGTGTCCTCATCGATGCCTTGTAAGTGGGGTTTTGAGGGTCTTTTTGGACAGGCTTGACCCACGAGGAATATGTCGATAACAGATGCCAAAAAGTCATGGTAACATTACCTCATCATCGTTGCTTGGACTCGTCATCGAGTGGATCCAAACTGGCTTTGACTGGAGAACGTTGGAGAACGGAGGGTGGTTAGGAGGAAGGGGTTGTATAGAGCCTCGCATCCACTTAAATTTAAGACGTGGTAAAAATTAAAAACTTCCATGGCTGGTGCACTTGCGCACCCGTCTCTATTGCTTTTTTCCCCCTTCGTCTTCGTACAGTTTGTAGCTGATGCGGCGGTGGCGGCGGCTACTCTAGCGGGCTCTCACAAATGGCCGCTCGTACTGGTATTACTCGTGTGATGATGCTGGTCGCCGGTTGCTCTTCTCTCTCGCTCTCTCGCGGGGTCGCTGACTCGAACGGTCGCCGATCCGTCAGTCGATTACTCCGGGGATCTTACGTGAACATGGAAACAGGTTCTCGGAATCCGGTTCTCGATTCTACATACGACTCTAATCAACGCGGCGAGATTGCTGCATCGTTGCTTGCCTCGCATGGCGATAGCAAAGAGTGCGAGATTGCAAGGGCGGGAGGGAGAAAGAGAAAAGAGAGGGGGGAAGCTTCTTCATCGAGCTGACTACTGGCAAGACGCGTGAACTTTTTCGCGCGTGACCGTTTGTTCGATCAGCCAGTTTGAGTTTGATAGGTTTGTTTGTTTGGGCAAGATGCACGCTTTGGATGATCATCAAGGTCAAGGTGGAACGATAGACACGTTGTAGACTTACCCAGCAATGGCTTGAATCAGATGTATGGAAAAGCTGCAGCGCGATGGTGCTCTTCGAGCTTCTGCTGCTCCGAAACCGCATCCGGAGCCATCTGGATCGTCATTGGGGAAAGTTCACTTCGAATTTATCCTCATGCAGCCTCAGTTCGAGACCAAAGTTGGAATCAAATCATCATTGAGGGAAACCTCCCTGCAAACGAGCTTATTAGCCTTGGTTGGATACCCAAGTACTTGCTGGGGCACTATTGAGGAAAACCTTTACGAAGATCGTGCTCATGAACCTCAGCTGGATACCAGAGCACTGCTCGAACCATCATTGAGGAAAACATTCTCCAAGAGCGTTCTCATCCAGTGTTAGCTAGATACTAGAGTCCTAGAGTACTTACCGAACCACCATTGATGAAAACTTCCACCGAGATCGTCCTCATCAGCCTCAGCTGGATGCCAGAGTACTGATCCTATCATCATTGAGGAAAACCTTCTCCAAGAGAATTCTCATCCAGTCAGAGCTGGGTGCTAAACTACTAAAGTACTTACCGCGCCACCATTGACGGAAACCTCCACCAAGATCGTCCTCATCAGCCTCAGCTGGATGCCAGAACACTAATACGTCCATCATTGAGGCAAGTCTACTTCAAGAGTGTTCTCATTCAGCCTCGGCTGTGTACCAGAGTACTGATGAAACCATTATTGTGGCACATCCCTCTCAAAAGTGCTGTATCAGTACATGTTGAACCACCATTGAGGCAAACGTCCACCATGATCGTCCTTATGAGTCTCAGCTGGATGCCAGAGCACTGATCGAACCATCATTGAGGAAACCCCTCTCCAAGAGTGTTCTTATCCAGTCTGAGCTGGTTACTAAAGTATTGAAGTACTTACCGAGTCGCCACTGACGGAAACCTCCACCAAGATCGTCCTCATCAGCCTCAGCTGGATGCCAGAGTACCAATGAGACCATCATTGAGGTAAGCCTCCTCTACTCTATTCTCATCCACTCTGTTCTCATCCACTTTGAGCTGGATACCAGACTACTAGAGTTCTCATCCACTCTGAGCTAGATACCAGACTACTAGAGTTCTCATCCACTCTGAGCTGAATACCACACTAATAGAGTCGAACCGCCATTGACGGAATCTTACTTAAGAAATTGACGGAGCCTCAGCTGGATGCCAGAGTACTAATGGAACCATCATTGAGACAAGCCTCCTCCAAGAGTGTTCTCATCTAACCTCGGCTGTATACCAGAGTACTGATCAAACCATCATTGCAGCAATCCCCCCTCAAGAGTGTCGTAACAGCATCTCCACACGGGACTCAGCTGGAGCCTTTTTTCCGTGAAAAGCTACAAAAATGTTGACGTCCAGCTTGAATTGAAAAAGGAACCCCCCCATTCTCATACGTCTGTATTTTCATCCATACATAGACCTACCAATAAATCCACACCGAGAAAGACCGAAGGCATCCTGGACCGAGTGAGGGAAAAGAGAGACAAACCGAACAAAAGAGAGGATATAAAGTAAGAGAGCGAGAGAAGCACACAGTCTTTATACGTTCGTTGACGCCCGACAATAAAAGACCTTTGGGAATTCCGAGTATGGAATCTTCAGTCCCCGCTCTCGCGGTTTGCCATCCTCTTCCTATGGGCCTTACCCACGAACGCTAGCTTCCTCCAATGTGCGCACGGCAGTTCAGATCTCTTATAATTCGCCTTTGGGGATCAAGATACCGCAGGGGAGAAAGAC
>OX101794.1:25130561-25133061 GCA_944452715.1 Ophion slaviceki
CGATGGTACGACGAGCTGAGTAAAGTGATGGTTGGGCAGGTGGGAACATTGCAATCAGATATTAAGGAGCGTTTTTGTTCGAAATGTTATAAACCATAACACCCATGAAGTAGAGTCTTCTGGTCCTGACCGTTAGCTAACCCAATTTTCGACGGTATGGTGTGATATGTTCATCTTTTCGGAGATTAAAAACAAATCTGATAGTTGAGTTGATGAATTTTTGCAACTTGTGATTTTGGTGGGTTGACAAATCGTTGTAGACCAAACTACAATGATCGAGAATTGGAAAGATGGAAGTGGTGATGTTTCAATTTATATAGAGAATAATTTACTTTGCGGGAGATGGCTGACACATGTTGAAGACGAGACTGCGGTGGGTTTGGCAAGTCCTAGTGTTCGTAGCTCCTTCCACATTCGACCCATATCCGTGATTCCCGATAATCTTTGCCGATGTAACTCATCTCTGGCTGATTTAATATCAACAGTGAGTACATTGCGAAATTGTCTATAAATGGTGCAACTTAAAACGCTATTTGACCGCTTGGCTTGTTTGAAACGAAAATTACGTTTTTTAATCCGCGTCTTGAGGTCAGTCATCCAGGGCGCTAGCGCCCGTTGCACGCAAAACTCGTGTAGCGGTCGGTGTTTATCGAATTCTGATGAGACTATGCGATTGAAATGATCTAAACAGCTGTCAATCTCGGACTCAGTGTCGCATAAATCAATAGACTCAAGGTTGTCGAGAGAGAAAGAGAGAGCGAGAGCGAGAGAGAGAGAGAGAGAGAGCGAGAGCGAGAGCGAGAGCGAGAGCGAGAGCGAGAGCGAGAGCGAGAGCGAGAGCGAGAGCGAGAGCGAGAGCGAGAGCGAGAGCGAGAGCGAGAGCGAGAGCGAGAGCGAGAGCGAGAGCGAGAGCGAGAGCGAGAGCGAGAGCGAGAGCGAGAGCGAGAGCGAGAGCGAGAGCGAGAGCGAGAGCGAGAGAGAGAGAGAGAGAGAGAGAGAGAGAGAGAGAGAGAGAGAGAGAGAGAGAGAGAGAGAGAGAGAGAGAGAGAGATAGTTTGGTTTTTATTCTTCTCGCTTTGTTATTGGGAAGGCGACGACTGAAGTGTGCATTATCGCTTTTCGAAGAGAATTTTTCCATTGGCGCACGAACGCACTGCGCTGTCGAACTTTTCGTTCGCCCGAAGCGGACACACGTGCGGCGTGTCCTGTTGTTGAGAGCGCACGAAGATGCGCTTTCCTTTTGGAGAGTCCTGGTCGACCCGGCTCCGATAACTTTGGTAGAATGAGGCGAAGGGCGGGAGGGAGAGCGATAGAGAGAGAGAGAGAGAAAGCGGGAGAGAGAGAGAGAGAGAGAGAGAGAGAGAGAGAGAGAGAGAGAGAGAGAGAGAGAAGAGGTAGGACATGATCGCGGCGACCGGACGCCTTGTCGCGATAATCGCTCCCGATCGCTCGTCCCGCGTGCTCCTTCACCGCGACCCCTTTTTGCCAATTGCTGCCGCGAGCGCGCGCGCGCGCAACTATGTCGCTCGAGGGTGAGAGACGGCCGAACGATAATTGGCGATGAGCGCGCCTTCTCGTGGCGTGCACTTGAAAAGAATGAGAGAGCAAGCGAGACAAAGAGAGAGAGGCATCGGGCGGCAGAGAGAGCGACAGGGAGGGCAGCCAGAAAAGAAGAGACTAAAGGAAGGAGGAAAAGAGAGAGGCAGAGAGAGAGAGAGAGAGAGAGAGAGAGAGAGAGAGAGAGAGAGAGAAGGAACAACACGTGCATTACCTTCAGTGACCGCGAGAACGACCGAACAAGCGAAGAAACCGTCTCAAAAGAATGTTACGAAAAAAAACAAACAAACGGCCCAGTAAGCCCAGGAATTGTTACCGAGTCACGCCCCGCAGTAGAATCGTCTCCATCGTGACGATAATGCCTCGTAATACTTGTCTCGCGCGCCCATCAAATTAACGAGAAAGGCTTGATTCGTCGCGGACCTATAAGCACGTTCCGTCTCACTCGTTCATCATTCGAGTTTGACATTTCAAGAGGGTAACCCTTACACGTTTCGCTCCCCACTCCCTTCCCTCTGATCCTTCCCCTCGGCAATTTCGGAACGTGTTCCAGCTAATGGCATAATTGCTTTATTCATTTTCGCCTCGTTCACGCGACTTCCGGAAAGCCGGGGAAAAAAGTATATCAGGGGTGTAAAATAGTACGCGAGTGTAAAATTCCAGTCGCGTAATGGGACGTGCCACACTTTTGCTTCCTACTTACGTAACCGTGCAGGGTTTTTTTGGGGAGTCCCCAAATCCTATCAGATTCCTATAGGGATTTCATGGCCACACCAAGGGAATCCACATTGGAATCCAAGTGGATAACGCGCTATTTTCCGAGTGACGTCGTTGGAGATTTTTTTTAATTTTCCAGCGGAATTTGTTTGATCTCCCAAAAATCCTTTCGTGCTCCCGTGCACAAATTTGTTCGGCAGTCCGAAGATGCACCCAAATCTCTTTT